>VMDO01004377.1:0-126592 GCA_007922755.1 Pedetes capensis
TCTTGAGTTCTTTATAAATTCTGGTAATTAGACCTTTATCTGATGTATAAAAAGGGAAGATTTTTTCCCATTCCATAGGGGTTTCCTTGACTCTGTTAATTGTTTCTTTTGCTCTGCAGAAGCTTTTTAATTTCATGTAATCCCATTCACCTATTCTTGTTGCAATTTCTTGAGCAATTGGAGTCCTATTAAGAAAATACTTTCCTATGCCTCTATGATGGAGTGTATTGCCTATCTTGCCTTCTACAAGTTTTAAAGTTTCTGGTTTTATGTTGAGATCTTTTATCCATTTTGAGTTAACTCTTGTATAAATTGAGAGATGCAGGTCAGCTTTCATTTTTCTGCATGTGGATGACCATGTTTCCCAGCACCATTTGTTGGAAAGGCTGTTCTTTTTCCAGTTTACTTGCTTTGCTCCTTTGCTGAATATCAGGCGGCTATAGGTATGTTGAGGTATATCTGGGTCTTCTATTCTGTTCCAGATGTCTTCAGGCCTATTTTTGTGCCAGTACCAAGCTGTTTTTGCAACCACTGCCCTGTAGTATAGCTTGAAATCAGGGATTGTGATTCCACCTGCATTAGATTTGCAGCTTAAAAGTGTTTTGGCTATACATGGTCTTTTGTGGTTCCATATGAATTTTTGGATTATTTTTTCTATTTCTGTGAAGTCAGTCAGTGGAATTTTAATGGGTACTGCATTAAATCTATAGATTGCTTTTGGTAGGATAGCCATTTTCACAATATTACTTCTCCCTATCCAGGAGCAGGGGAGGTCTTTCCATTTTTCAGTGTCCTCTGCTACTTCTTTCTTTAATGTTTTGAAATTTTCCTTGTAGAGATCTGATTAATTTCATGTAATCCCATTTATCTATTCTTGTAGAGATCTGAAGGGTCTTTGGTTAGATTGATTCCAAGGTATTTAATTTTCTGGTGGGCTATCATGAATGGTAATTTTCCTGAAATTTCCTTTTCTTCCTGTTTGGAATTGGTGTAAAGAAAAGCTATTGATTTTTGTGTGTTAATTTTGTAGCCTGCGACTTTGCTGAAGGAGCAAATTAGTTCTAGCAGTTTTCTGGTTGAGATTTTGGGGTCTTTCAGATATAGGATCATATCATCTGCAAACAAGGATAATTTGACCTCTTCCTTGCCAATCTGTATCCCTTTGATTTCTTTCTCTTGTCCGATTGCCCTGGCCAGGACTTCAATTACTATGTTAAATAGAATAGGAGAGAGAGGACAACCTTGTCTTCTTCCATATCTAAGAGGAAATGGTTTCAGTTTTTCTCCATTTAATATAATGTTGGCTGTAGGTTTGTCACAAATAGCTTTTATGAAATTAAGGTATTTGCCTGTTATACCTATCTTCTCCAGCGTTTTTATCATGAAAAGGTGTTGCACTTTATCGAAGGCCTTTTCAGCATCAATTGAGATAATCATGTGGTTTTTGTTTGCCAGTTTCTTGATATGCTTGATTACATTAATTGATTTCCATATGTTAAACCAGCCTTGTATCTGTGGTATAAATCCCACTTGGTCATGGTGGATAATCTTTTTTATATGCTGCTGGATTCTGTTTGCCAGAATTTTATTAAATGTTTTTGCATCTAGATTCATAAGGGAGATGGGTCTATAATTCTCTATCTTAGATGAATCTTTTCCTGGTTTAGGTATCAGGGTGATGGTAGCTTCATAGAATGAATTTGGGAGTGTTCCCTCTTTTTCTATTTTTTGGAATAACTTGAGGAAGACAGGTATTATATCTTCTTTAAAAGTTTGGTAAAATTCTGCTGTGAATCCATCAGGACCTGGGCTCTTCTTTGTTGGGAGACATATTCTGAATTTTGTAGCACATTTGACCCAAAGGATTTCAGATAAGGGAATGAGTACCTTCAATTCTTTTAATACTTTTCCTTTACAAGAAAATAATGTACCTAAAGGAGTCTGAAACTACAGCAAATATTAGGAGACCATCCCTAAGTGTTAAAGAGAGGAAAGAGAAAGAAATAAGATGAGTCTTTGGGCTCCAATGCATAGCCAACATGTACAAAAGAGGGGCAGGAAAGGGAGGGGGATTGGGCAGGTTGAGCTCCAGACCACAGAGCATGTCAGAGAAGTCTCAGCCAAACCATATGGAATCTCTGAACAAAATTTCCGATTAGAAGAACAAAGCATCAGCCATGATATTTTCAGCTGCATCATCATATGCTTGTGAAAGCTGGGAAATGACTAAGAGAGACAGGAGAAGAACTGATGCTTTTGAATTATGGTGCTGGAGATGAGTGTTGAATATACCACGGACTGCCAAGAGAACCAACAGGTCCATCCTGGAATTAGTGCACCCAGGGTGCTCTTTGGAAGCAAGGATGACTAGCCTGTGCCTTGTGTATTTTGGACATGTTGATAGGAGGGACTAGTCCCTAGAGAAGGATATCATGTTTGGGAGAGTGGCAGGTCAACGAAAAAAATGAAGACCCTCCAATAGATAGACTGGCACAGTGGCTGAAACGATAGGCTTAAACATAAAAAAGATCATGTGCCTGGCACAGTGTCGAAAAGTGTTTCATTCTGTTGTACATATGAATAGGAACAGACAGGACAGCACCTAACAACAAAGCATCAGGCAGAAATGGCCTGATTCTGGTACCTTGCTTAGTCATTGGCTGGGAGAAGCCTAGAGGTAGTAGGGGCATAAATGTCTTGGCAGATCCAAAGGTATGAAAGCTACTCTGATAGCCCCTGAAACAAATCTGAATGGTATACCTCCTAATTTAGCACAAGGAGCAGAGCTACCCAGCAGCCACAAGCTTTGATTTGGAGTGAAACATTGTGGTAAAATGTATTGCTTGATTCTATAAACTTCTGTTTTATTGGATTTCTTTGTTGTAGCAGCCTAACATTTTCTAGCAAATTCAATTCAAATTCTAATTGTCTTTCTCCATATGTGGCAAACCATATAACTTAAGATTTGGAAAATGTGAGCACTCTAAGTAAAATAAGGGAGAAAATGCCTTACTGTGGTCATTGAGTCCTGACAGGAGAAATAAATAAATAAGATGAAAACTAAAAATAAAAACCTATTAAAGGATTTATTGGTCTCTACTGCAGAAAAGCCCCACATGTCTGTCAGCTTGTCCTTCTCTGGGGGATTGTGTGTTGCTGTGAGGTTGAAAGCTATAATGAACAAGTTTCAGCTGAGCTTTCAGGCTAAGACAGAGTAGGAAGAAGGACCCTGCAGCCCACTCCTGAAATGATTAGCCTTTGAAAACCCTATGATTAGCAGAGAAGCACTGTCAAATATAGTGCCAG
This sequence comes from Pedetes capensis, assembly GCA_007922755.1. Classification (NCBI taxonomy): domain Eukaryota; kingdom Metazoa; phylum Chordata; class Mammalia; order Rodentia; family Pedetidae; genus Pedetes; species Pedetes capensis. The sequence continues at coordinate 3,307 of VMDO01004377.1, forward strand.
ATAATGAGCACCCCAGGCTGTAAGGCATTCAAGAAACTATTAGGGAAGAGTCGCTTCATCAAAGTAGAGTGGACTTTTCTGACAGGAATGGAGTAAAGCTCCTGGGACCTCCTTTTGTTGATGTGGCACAACTCAAAATAGGAAGAAAGATAGTGGTTGCAATACTGGGCTCCAAAAAAGATTGTGTGCATGGCACAGTGCTGGGCAGTGTTTCGTTCTGTTGCACATAGGATTGCTATGAGTTGGATCTGGTTTGACAGCATCCAATAACAACATCAAGAGTGAAGAAACCTTAAAACATTTAGCTATGTGATCTAATACAAGGAACAAGCCACTGCCCCCAGGCTCTGCTGCCCATGTGCCCTGCATCAATGCTGTGTTTCAGATTGTCTGCTTATCTGCTGGAGAGATCTTGAGTTTAAAGTATCTATCAGGCTTTTACAAGCCAAGATTTTAAATGAAAATGGTGCTCATTAGGTTTCTTATGAATCCCACCAGTATGGACACATTCACTTCCTGAAATATACCAGGTCTATTCTTTTATAGCCAGATAAGGCAGAGTTCTCAAGATAAGTCTTACAAGGTACTGATAAAGGACATTGTTTGACAAGACTATAGAGATAAATTGGGACTCTTTGATACTTCTATTACTAAAACATAAAGAAAATCTGATGTGTTTTAGTCAGGTCCTTTTACCAAAGACACGTTTATAGGGTAAGTTTTGTTTTGTTTTGCTTTGTTTTTGTCACCTGCATATTAAGAGTGTTTAGACATGGCTGTTTTTCTCCTTGTTTCCTTGCTTTTTGAAAATAGTGGTCACCTTAAAATCAAATTTGAAAAAAAAATCACTGATTGATCAAGTTTAATGATCCACCCATTCCCAGTTTTCATGAGTACTTTACTGGTTTCAGATACATGAAAAAATGGGAAAAAATGTTCACTAGTCGGTGCCCTTGCCTCAGAGTTCAATTCTGGTTGTTCTCAGAGATTTTAGCATCACATTCATTACTTATTTATACGTTCCCTCTTTTTTTCCACTTTGCAGATAATTGCTACTTAATTGATACTGCTTCTATGCAAACCTAGTCACAAGACACACTGCTAAATAGGGGAATCATTAATCTGTGTGTATGTCGCAGATTTCCTTAAAAGGGTGGCTGGAATAAGCAAAATCATTAGCAGTTTATTTGCAATGGTACACTTATGAAAAGCTCTGTGGAGAGCACATCAACAGTCAGTATGTAACAGAGCAATTAACACAGGACTCCTATACTTTGGGGTGTTAGCATGGGAGTAAACAGAAGCAGATGTGAAGTGTTTGTGCTGTTAACATGCAGTCTGTTCTGACATATGCAAATATTCCTCATACTTACGGAACCTGCAGCCCCTATTGTACCATGACCTTACTGATGAAGCCCTATGACAGCACTGGGTGCTATTAATTATTAACCAGTCCATACCACCTTTTCTTGCTATTAGAGCTTTACAGAAAGCCAGGTGAGAGAGCAGACACAAACAAGCTGATAATTCTCTGGTTCTCAGCTTGCCTTGACTACGGCTGTCTTGCCAGAGGACTCCTGGAAAACAGAGAACAATTAAAGACACAGAGAACTAAAAGAGCCTCAAGAGAGTGACAGATGGTATCACCTGTGCAATGCAGAAGTGAATTTGAACAATTTTCTCCATGAGACTCAGGTAAATCCTGTGGTGATCCAGTCCAGTGGTTTCTATGTAAAGGCAAGAGAATGTTGGATTTGGGATAGATTTGTACTTAAAAACTCAATTCTCAGTTTTTCTCCTTTCTTCTCAGGGAGCTGGAAAATTATTGCTCACTAGATCAACTGAAATAAGAACTACATGGCAAGATTTTCTATTGGTGTATCTTTGAAGGACATGTCATGGACCTCACCTTTCATACTTCTTGTTCTCTGGAAAAGAAAGCCAATGTTATGGTCCAAAGGGTAGTTTTTCCCATCTTATGTCAGTAAGTGTTAAGATGTCTCACCATTAAAGAAACATTCTCTAGGTATTTCTAAAGTTATACATGCACAATAAAAATGGTATCACATTGTTAAAAAAAAATGTAACAAAGATTATTCAAGTCTCTGCTCTCTATATAAATGGACAACATATTGGTGGGTAATTAGACAAAAGGTAAGTGATTGATAATATCTAGCTACAATTTTTTAAATTCTTTAAATTACAATACACTATATGTTTAAGTTGATGAGAAGAAACTTGCCCTGTGTTCTGTACTTCATAAACAATTTTTTGTGACCATGTGTTGCTAGCTGTGTATATATTCCATGGTTGTCATGTTTTCTGCCATGAGCTAGACCCAGGTGGAATAAACTCCAGTAGGGTTAATTTGAACCATTTCTATATTCATCTATACGTATCCTAACATTTGCTTTGATATTTCACCAGAACTCTGGTTTTCCATTTTGTCTTTGTATAAATCTTGTGTAAAACTTGACTGATGCTTATTAAGGTAAGAGGCTGAAAAAAATACATCAGAGTTATTGAATTGAAATCCTACTTCCCCCTAAACATCTACTCAACTAAACAGAATATGAGGCAGATTCATTACTTCTCAATCTTATTCTATAATATAATTGTCAGATTAGATGTTGCTATGTTGTTAGGTGCTGTCGAGTCGGTATCCGACTCATAGTGACCCTCATAGGGTTTTCAATGGCTAAGTGCCTCGGGATTGCCTTGGGAGTGGATTGCCAGGCCCTTCTCCCAGTTTTGCAGAGCTGGGAATTGAACTCGGGACCTCAGAGACTGCAGCACAGCACTCTACCAAGTGAGCTAAATCCCAGCCCGACAAAGTCTATAGCAACTTGTAATAAACATATCAGCCAAATTGTATAGCCGTCTAGCAGTGGATGGGCCTCTATTTTATTGTCCATTATTGAGGAAGCTTTAGGAGGGATTTTATGGGCTATGTACTAAGAAGTAATGCATGAATGGTATCTGGATTGTTGCTAACTTTCCCTTGGAATAATCATTGCTGCCTGGATCCATCATTCTACCGAATGAGTTGATAGATCCACCATCATAGGCTGAGAAAAAAGTAAAAGAGCCTATGTTTCTGCTACAGAAGTGGCCAAATATGTGACTCCTACCAAAAAGTGACTCATTTGTCTCACTGGAAAGGAGGGAGGCCCAATTGCATAAGACAATGTGTACCTGCCTTTTCTTGGCATATTGGCTACACATGGCCTTTGACCGGCCCCTCCCAGGATTATCTATAATGCCTTCCAACCATTGACAGTTTATCAGATTATAATTGCTCCGATGCTGCCATCCAACTCAGGCTACTAATACTGTCAGTTTTTTAATGTTCAAGTTTGGTATTGTATACATTTTATGGCAACAGCCACTGAATAGAGGTGGAAAGTCAACGTTCATGTTGATCTTCCATGCACCCTACCACTCACAATCATCTGGTATCGTCAATTTTGAAAAGATATCATAACCTATTGATTTCAAAAGATTTTGGAAGCGGGGCACGGAGGCGCACACCTATAATCCCAGCAGCTTGGGAGGCAGAGGCAGGAGGATTGCATAATTTTGCATAATTTTGCGTAATTTAGCAAGACTCTGTCTCAAAAATTAAAAAATATGGGCTGGGGGTGCAGCTCAGTGGTCCAGTACTTGCAGAGCATGTAAGCACGAGGCCCTGGGTTCAACTCCCAGTACCACAAAATATATATATATATATATATTTTGGACTCACTTCCTTCTGGTCCACACACTTTAAACAGTTGGGTGAATATGTTTTTCTACAGAATAGGTCATCTTCTCTTGGCCATTTCCTAGAGATTTATCAGGAAAAAAGGAAAGGAGGTACTTTATCTACACCAATTTTTTAAAATCTTGTTGTTGTTGTTGTTAGGTGCCATCAAGTCGGTATCCGACTCATAGCAACCCTCATAGGGTTTTCAATGGCTGACTGTTTTGGGATTGCCTTGAGAGTGGATTGCCAGGCCCTTCTCCCATTTTTGTGGTGCTGGGAATTGAACTCGGGACCTCAGAGACTGCAGTGCAGTGCTCTATCAACTGAGCTAAATCCCAGCCCTTTTAAAATCTAGGATTTTATAATACCATTCCCGGGCAAGATGAATATCTTTTTTCTCTTAAAAGCAATCTCATGAATATGGAAAAGAAGGCATTCATAATTTCTGTCTTCAGAATCATCCTACAAGCTTCCTTCATGAAGGAAATGCCCTGGTTTGGCTTTCTCAAGCGGTTGCAAGCACCTTCAGTGTAACTTACTGCTCCGGCTTCCCAATAGGGCTTGATCACATTTTGATTATTCTTACCTAGATCCTTAGTGATAAATCGACCAGGAAGAGCAGGTCATGGCTCTTTTATGTCTCACACCAAATATGTCAAACTGGGGTACCTTGCTCTTCCCTATTATTACAACTATTAGGTATCACATGGAGCAGATGAGTGTCACTTGGCTGGTGTGGATAAATAGGGCAGGTTGGAGGACAGACCTGAGAACCAGATTTAATAATTCAAACACATCTAGGAATCCTAACAGCTACTAACTAGTGGGAGGGTGTATTTCATATTTGATTATTGTAAAACTATGCACCTAAATGCTATAAGTGTCATTGGTGGAGTAGAAGTGTTAACAACACATTTGTTTTTTCACAGAAACAATGTGTACCCCAAAGACTATATCTTTGTGTTGAAGCCAGGTATTACCTTACCCCTTCTCCAAAATACAGGGGCTTTCATCTGAGAGATAGTAATAAGAAGACCTTGTAATGTTAAAGGAACACCAACAATAAGTAATTTTGCCATCAGATATCTATGGAGATCTGTCCAAAATGAGGCTACCCTTGGTTACCTGGGGAAAGTTTTCCAAGAGATAACTGCTTCATCATTTATATATTGTTCTCCAAGCTAGTATCCCTATGATGGAAATCATCTAATTACAAAAGATAGCATAAAATTTATCCCTGATATGGGTTGGCCAGGATTTTTATGGATGACAAGAATTTGCCCTAGGTTTCTTCCATGTGTGAAGCCACCTACATTAATGCCTGAAGCCCAGTGGAAAGGTGAACACAGAATTAAGGAGAAAGCCACTGATGGTTTTCCCCCCAGAATGGTGGGCTTGAACACACAGGATAGACAAGTGCTCTACCACTGTCCTGGTTCCCCCCTCAGCACCATATTTTTTTTTTTTAACTTTGAGACAGGGGCTCACTAAATTGTACAGGTGGCCCTGAACTCTTGATCCTTCTACATCAGCCTCCTGTATTGCTGGGATTACAGGTATGTGCCATGGCATCCAGTACCACATGACATAAAGGTAGGCCATGGTGGTTTATGTGATTAGTTCAGCTTGTTGATTCCAGCTTTCTAAGGATATTAAGGTCAGTATTTCAGGGTGGTCTCACCCTGCTATTTGAGCCCTGTTGATATCAGCCTAGATTAAATCCTATATGAGACAAAGGATATTGTTCACAGTCTTCCTGTGCCGAATCAGAATAGTTGATGGAGTTGTGTGCTCATAGGAGAATTCATTGGAAGTCAAGGTGGTTTAGAAAAAAGGTTGTCACAAGATGCTTGTTCTGGATCATCTTTTCATGGATGTTGTCTAGTGAACAGTTTTGAAATACAGGAGTAATATTTTCATTAAATCAGAGGTCAAGCTTACTTACAGACTTGGAGGGTAATAGTTGTTTCCTCTGGTGCAAAGTGTAGTCCTAGTTACTATTCAGTGTAATAAAGATAATGTCACTCTCCATGGCTGAGAGAAATCATGCCTCTTATCCATTTTAACATGTGTGCCTTCAAAAACCTCAAGGTTACTATCCATTAGTGCAACTCTCTTCAAGTCTATGTATGGTGTAAAACAATTTTCATCCACTCCATGGAGTTGGGCTCAGAATTTATCTTAAGGAGATAATCATATAGTTTGTAAAAATGTAGGGTTTTATGCACAAGGATGGTTTTGTAGTCTTTTCTTATATGGTAAACAAGAATACATATTAATAGAGGACTACAAATATGTAATCCACACCCAAATATCAATCTGCCATTGAAAACCCTATGAATATTGGAGAAAAACTGACAATAGTGTTTTGCTTGTTGTACATGTTGTTGTTGTTGTTGTTGTTAGGTGCCATCCAGTTGAGTCTGACTCATAGCGACCCTATGTACAGCAGATCGAAACACTTGCCGATTCTGTGCCAGGCAAACTATCTTATTTATACTTAAGCCCATTGTTGCAGACACTGTGTCAATCCATCTGGTGGAGGGTTTTCCTCTTTTGTGTTGACCTGCCACTCTCCCAAACATGATGCCTTTCTCCAGGAATTGGTCACTCCTGACTACATGTCCGAAATATGCAAGACACAGTCTGGCCATTCTTGCTTCCAAGGAGCACTCTGGTTGCACTTCTTCTAGGACAGATTTGTTGGTTCTTTTGGCAGTCCATGGTATATTCAATAGACGTCTCCAGCACCACAATTCAAAAGCATCAATTCTTTTTCTGTCTCCCTTGTTCAATGTCCAGCTTTCACAATCATATGATGCCACTGAAAATACCATGGCATGAGTCAGATGCACCTTTGTCTTCATAGTCACATTGTTGCTTTTCAATATGCTAAAGAGATCGTTTGCCACAGCTTTTCCTAGGGCAATGCATCTTTTGATTTCTTGACTGCTGCTTTCACGGGTGTTGATTATAGAGCCAAGCAAAGCAAAATCTTGGACAACCTCAATCTTTTCTCCATTTATTGTGAAGTTGCATGCTGACCCAGTGGTAAGGATTTTTGTTTTGTTGATGTTTAGTCATAACCCATATTGAAGGCTATGATCTTTGATCTTCATCAGTAAATGTTTTAAATCCTCTTCACTTTCAGCAAGCAGAGTGGTGTAATCTGCATAACACAGGTTGTTAATAAGTCTTCCTCCAATCTTGATGCCATGTTCTTCCTCATAAAGTCCAACTCCTCGGATTATTTGCTCAGCGTATAAATTGAAGAGATAGGGTGAAAGTATTCAGCCCTGACGCACACCTTTCTCAACTTTAAACCACTCAGTGTTTCCTTGTCCTATTCGAACAACTGCCTCCTAATTCATGTACAGATTTCTCATGAGCACAATTAGGTGTTCTTGTATTCCTATTTTCTGAAGTGTTATCCACAATTTGTTATGATCCACACAATCAAATGCCTTTGCATAGTCAATAAAACATAGACATCTTCCTGATATTCTCTGCTTTCCACCTGAAATCAGTAATGATGTCCCTGATTCCACACCCTCTACTGAATCCCGCTTGATTTTCCAGTAATTCTCTGTCTATATACTGCTGCAGTCGCTTCTGAATGATCTTTAGTAGGATATTGCTGGTGTGTGATATTAATGATATTGTTCAATAGTTTGCACATTCAGTTGGATCCCCTTTTTTGGGGAATAGGCACAAATATGATCTCTTCCACTCAGTTGGCCAAGTAGCTGTTTTCCAAATCTGTTGGCACAAACACCTTAATACCGCCAGTGCTGCATCTGTTTGTTGAAACATCTCTATTGGTATCCCACCAATTCCTGGAGCCTTGTGTTTTGCAAGTTCTTTCAAGGCAGCTTCCACTTTGTCCTTCAACACCATTGGTTCCTCTTCATATGCAACCTCTTGGAATGGTTGGTCATCTACCAATTCTTTCTTGTATAATGACTCTGTGTATTCTTCCCATCTTCTTTTGATGTTTCCTGCATCATTTAATATTTTCCCTGTAGAATCTTTCACTACTGCCAGTCAAGGCTTGAATTTTTTCTTCACTTTCTTAAGCTTGAGAAACACAGAGCTTGTTCTTCCCTCTTGGTTCTCTGCCTCCAGCTCCTTGCACATGTCATTATAATATTTGTTTTTGTCTTCTCGAGCTGCCTTCTGAAATCTTCTGTTTAGTTCCTTAACTTCACCCTGTCTTCCTTTTACTTTAGCTGCTGGACATTCAAGGGCAAGTTCTACTGTCTCTTTTGACATGTAATTTGGTCTTTTCCTTTTTTCTTGTCTTTTTAAGAACTTTTTGCTTCCTTATTGAATGATATCTTTTGTGTCATGCCACAACTCTTCTGGTCTCCTATCAATTGTGTCTAATGCATGAAACATATTTTTGAGGTGGTCTCTGATCTCAGGTGGAATATACTCAAGGTCATTCCATGACTCTCGCATACTTATTCTAATTTTCTTCAGCTTCAGTTTGAACTTGCATATGAGAAGTTGATGGTCTGATCCACAGTCAGCACCTGGTCTTGTTTTGACATTTTGTATAGAGCTTTTCCATTGTCTCTTTCCACATATGTAGTCAATTTGATGCCTGTATGTTCCATCTGGTGAAATCCATGTATTCAATCTCCATTTATGATGTTGAAAAAATGTATTTGCAATGAAAAGGCCATTGGTCTGACAAAATTCTATCATGTGCTCTCCAGCTTTGTTTCTGTCACCAAGACCATATTTTCCAACTACTGAGCCTTCTTGTTTGTTTCCAACCTTTGCGTTCCCATCACCAGTGATTGTCAGTATGTCTTGATTGCATGTTTGATGTATTTCAGATTACAGAAGCTGATAGAAGTCTTCCCTTTCTTCATTTGTGGCCTTAGTTGTGGGTGCATAAATTTGAATAATAGTCATATTAACTGGCCTTCCTTGTAGGTGTATGGATATTATTCTTCACTGACAGTATTGTATTTCATGACAGATCTTGAAATGTCTTTTTTGATGATGAATGCAACCCATTTCTTTTTAGTTTATCATTCCCAGCATAGTAGACCATATGACTGTCTGAGTCAAAATGGCCTATGTTCGTCCATTTTAGCTCACTGATGCCTAGAATGTCAATGTTTATGTGCTCCATTTCTCTTTTAACGATTTCTAATTTTCCTAGACTCATACTACGTACATTCCATGTTCCAATTATTAATGGATGTTTACAGTTGTTTCTCCTCATTTTGAGTTGTGCTACATCAGCAAGTTGAGCACCCTGGGGCTTTACTCCATTTCCGTCATCAAGGTAGACTCTCCTTTGAGGAGGCAAATCTTCCCCAGTAGTCTTTTGAGTGCCTTCCAACCTGGGGGGCTCATTTTTGGTCACTATATCTGACAGTGTCTCTTTGCTATCCACAGGGTTTTCAATGGCTAGTTGTTTCGGGAGTGGTTCACCAGGTCCTACTCCCTAGTCTGTCTTAGTCTGGAAGCTCAGCTGAAAACCTGTCCAACATGGGTAACCTTGCTCCTGTCCGAGGTTACAGTGGCAGAGCTCTCAGCCTCATCGCAACACTCAAGCCCTCACAGTGCGGCAAACTGACAGTCGTGTGGGGGTTGTTGTACCTAGGGTCACTCTAAATCGAACACCGACTCTACGGCACCTAACAACACCACAATATATATATATATATATTGTGGGGCTGGGATTTAGCTCCGTTGATAGAGTGCTGCTCTGCTCTCTGTGAAGTCTTGTGTTTGATCCCTAGCACCACAAAACTGGGAGAAGGACGTGGCAGTCCACTCCCAAAACAATCGCAAAGCAATCAGCCATTGAAAATCCTATGAATAGCAGAGAAGCACTGACATAGTGCCAGTTATGGCACAGTGTCAGGGAGTGTTTGGTTCTGTTGTACATAGTTGTTGTTGTTAGGTGCCGTCTAATTGAGTCCAACTCATAGCGACCCTATGTACAGCAGATCGAAACAATTGCCAATTCTGTGCCAGGCAAATGATCTTATTTACGTTTAAGCCTATTGTTGCAGACACTGTGTCAATCCATCTGGTGGAGGGTTTTCCTCTTTTGTGTTGACCTGCCACTCTCCCAAACATGATGCCTTTCTCTAGGGATTGATCTCTCCTGACTACATGACTAAAATATGTAAGACACAGTCTGGCTATTCTTGCTTCCAAGGAGCACTTTGGTTGCACTTCTTCTAGGACAGATTTGTTGGTTCTTTTGGCAGTCCATGGTATATTCAATAGACATCTCCAGAACCACAATTCAAAAGCATCAATTCTTCTGTCTCCCTTATTCAATGTCCAGCTTTCACAACCATATGATGCCACTGAAAATACCATGGCGTGAGTCAGATGCACCTTCATCTTCAATGTGACATCTTTGCTTTTCAATACTCTAAAGAGATCTTTTGCCACAGCTTTTCCTAGAGCAATGCGTCTTTTGATTTCTTGACTGCTGCTTCCATGGGTACTGATTATAGACCAAGCAAAGCAAAATCTTGGACAACCTCAGTGTTTTCTCCATGTATTGTGAAGCTGCATATTGACCCAGTCATAAGGATTTTTGTTTTGTTGATGTTTAGTTGCAACTAAAAAAAAAAAGAAAAAAAAGATTCTACAGGGAAAATATTAAATGATGCAGGAAACATCAAAAGAAGATGGAAGGAATACACAGAGTCATCATATAAAAAGGAATTGGTAGATGACCAACCATTCCAGGAGGTTGCATATGAAGAGAAACCAATGGTATTGAAGGATGAAATGGAAACCGCCTTGAAAGAACTGGCGAAACACAAGGCTCCAGGAATTGATGGGATACCAATAGAGATGTTCCAACAAACAGATGCAGCACTGGCGGTGTTAACATGTTTATGCCAACAGATTTGGAAAACAGCTACTTGGCCAACTGAGTGGAAGAGATCATATTTGTGCCTATTCCCAAAAAAGGGGATCCAACTGAATGTGGAAACTATCGGGCAATATCATTAATATCGCACACAAGCAAAATTTTACTAAAGATCATTCAAAAGTGACTGCAGTAGTATATAGACAGGAAATTACTAGAAAATGAAGCAGGATTCAGAAGAGGGTGGGGAACCAGGGACATCATTGTTGATGTCAGGTGGATTTTCGCCAAAAGTAGAGAATATCAGAAAGATGTCTATGTTTTATTGACTATGCAAAGGCATTTGACTCTGTGGATCATAATAAATTATGGATAACACTTCAAAAAATAAGAATACCAGAGCACCTAATTGTGCTCATGAAAAATCTGTACATGAACCAGGAGGCAGTTGTTCGAATAGAACAAGGAAACACGGCCTGGTTTAAAGTTGAGAAAGGTGTGCATCAGGACCGTATACTTTCACCCTATCTCTTCAACTTATATGCTGAGCAAATAATCTGAGAAGCTGGAATTTATGAGGAAGAACACGGCATCAGGATTGTTGTACATAGGGTTGCTACAAATTGGACCCTATTCGATGGCACATAGCAACAACAACAAAATATATTATGATTCACAATGCCATGCACATTAAGTAGCTATTAATAAGAGCTGTTTAAATACACAGTATTTCATGCAGAATGCTTTCTAGTACAATTAAGTGAAGCAATGCATAGCAATAGATAAAATTGTATAGATAGGCAAGGGCCATATCTAAAATAAGTTTATAAAGATATATCAGAAAATTTTATTGAAAGGAATGGAGTAATCAGATTTTCATTTTAGAATGAAAAATATGGTAGTATATGCAGATTGGATTGAAATAACAGAGACCATTTAGGATGTATTTACAATATCTTACACATGAGATGATAAACCACTGTAACAGAGCCTAGTAGTAGAAACAGTAAGAATTGGGTAATTTTGGAGAATGGGGGAAATTAACAGAAATTTATGAATCATTGGATATCACTATCTTGGACAAGGATGAAAGGAAGCTGTGAAAGAAAGGAAGGTGTTAAAAATCACACCCTGGTGAATTGTAAAATCTTAATTGAGACATGGACTATGGGAGAATGAGTTGGTCTGGATTAGGTTACCAGGAGTAAGGGCCATTTTTAAGGATGTATTGAACAAGCAGGTGGATATGTTCTATAGTATTAAAACTCAAGAGTGAGTTCTGGGTTGAAGATGTAGATGCAGGGCATGTTTAGGAAAAGGAAAAAAATTAAGTTATAGACAGAATGAGAGTCTCGACAGAGAATATATAAAATATGATAAAAGTGCCACAGTTGGAAATGCACAAAACAACAATGTTTGTGATCAGAAAAAGAAATTTAGACAGTGAAAACCAAGCTATTGAATCTAGAAAGTGACCCTAACAATAATGTATTTTATCCTGAGGAAGATAGAAGATATTTCTTAGAGAAATGTAACATTTTTTAGTAGTACATATTAGTTTATTACATCAAGTAGTTATCTCCATGGACATTTTAGAAAGGTCAGTGAGACCACAGAAATAAAACAAAAAAAAGATGCCAGTAGAGAGCATAGATTTTTTCTTAATTCTTAAAATGCAAGGCTGATAATTTTATAAAATAAAAAATAGAGAAAATAGAGTTCTGCATAATATTTGGGGCTAGAAGGAATGAGCAGACAGTGAATCTCATGGTAAGTAACTGAAGATGTGAATACTTATCTTCATTGAAAAGGAAAAGAAGAAAGAGAGAGACAGAGAAATAAATAAGGAAAGAGAGAGAAAGAGAGAGAGAGAGAGAGAGAGAGAGAGAGAGAGGGAGAGAGGGAGGGAAAGAAAGGAAGGAAGAAAGATAAGAAAAGAAAGAAAAGAAGGCCTAGGTTTTTCAATGTCTTTAAACCTGACAGGAAGGGAGATCTATGATCAAGGCTCATCAAGCCCCAGGGAGTGCTTCTCCCCAGTCACTGAGTTCTTCCAGCCACAGGAAAGGACAAGAACTCAGGGCACGTGCAACCTACTACCTCAGTAGTCTCAGATCTGTTTTAATTTCTTTCATAAATAATATAATTTTCTTTTAAAAACTATAATGACCAATAGTAAAAAATATTCCAGAAAAGTGACAACTATCATGAAAATTATATTTACCAATTGTTTGTATGCTTAAGAAACTGGAAGAAAGTATTATAGGACAGTATGTTGTAGGATCTTAAAGACTGCTTCTTTGATTCAAGTGTTTTAGAATGTGAAAAGGAGTCTTGAGAGGTCAATAAAACTTACCAGAGTATTATTTGCAAACAACTACAACAAAAAAAACCACAAAACACAAATCTGCCTTATCCCACTCTCTGCTTTTCCACCATAACCCCTTCCAACACCACTAGCACCTTATAGAATTGAAAAACAGAAGAAAGAGGCATGAGCAGAGAAACAGATCATAGGATCTGACACACTCGTGAAGAACAATGACAGGTTCCATGTTTGTCTGCGTTATTTGGAGGAAGTTTCATTATAGGACAGTAATTAAAAATTATCTCTCACATTGGTAAGTTAGAAGTAGCAGAGCATACCATTTCTCTGAATCATTTCATAGTCTTCTAAGATTTAGCTCGCTCTTTCCTGTGCACTATGACAATCTGTGCAATGCTCCCACATTCTCTACTAATCAATATTCTTCTTGGTTTTTGAAAGAAAGAAGCCCAAGTCATTTTCCAGACCTAGTACTTTGTGCTTACTATTGCAGTTTGCCTTAAAAAGTATGTGCCCTGAGACTATGTATTAGGATGAGAGGGGCTCACCACGTTGTTTGTGCATCACATGAAGGATTTATAAAATCAAAGCCTATTTATAGATCATGATTTAAACTCTCATCACGTTCCTTTCCTTCCCAGAGAATCCCACTTGGATTTCTCTCCTTTTCCCTTTCCTTGCTAATTGAATCTTCCTTTTTAAATGTTGCTTTCCATTGTCTTGTCTTTGTTTACTTTGAAGAAAAAGTTAGATTTTTATTCTCATTTTATCCCTGCTTATCTTCTTTTGTATTTACCACTAGGATTGAAAATTCTATACACCATTTATTTAGCAAACTAATTATAATTCTTATGACTTTAATTTGGTCAATTACAATTTGTATTTGGTAACCTTGAGTTCCTAGACTGACACAAATTGTGTCACTTCTAGCAACTACAAATGCCATTGAAAATAAAAATTTGGTGTCGTTCCAATCAGTCAGCTCTCCCTTCTCCTTTTTAATTATTTATTTTATTTTTAAGGCTCAAACTTCTGTCATTATGAAGAGGATTGTTCATTATTCCAAAAACTGCTAAGAACAGGTTTGCTACCCAAGCAGAAGAGAATCTGTTTTAAGTGGTGAGACATTTGGGTTGATTGTGGAAGAAAAAGGTGCCTGATACCTTCCCTTCCCTGGTAGAAATGCTTTATTTTAGGATTCTCAGGCTTGGTCCTTATTCCCATTATTCCCCAAATAGAATGTAGTGACATTTATAAAAGGAGGAATGAGTTCTACTTTGTTTCTTTATAACCCAAATGCTTTAAAATTTAAACACTTCATAAAAAAGATTAAAAGAGTGTATCTATTAACAGTATTACACTTAATTTAGTGGATTCGAGTCTGTAGAATGTTAAAACAATACGATGAAGTGTTGAAAGAGTCATTCTAAATATTTATTTAGCTCTGTCTACTTATATCACTGTAATTGGTGTTTCTTGGAGATACAAAGAAAGCAGAATTCAATTCAATTCAACAAATATTTATTAAATTACTACTATGGACAAGATACTGTGCTAGGTATTGCATAGAATACAAATATAGGAAGTGTAGTCTAGTAAAGACTTCAGTTTGGTTCTGTTTGTTTCCAATAAAATTTACTCAGTATCTAGGTACTGTGCTACGTTTTGGGGGGGAAATGCAATGCATTTTCTGTACACTAAGGAACTTTCAGTCTGATAACTTAAGGTTGATGAAGTCTTAAAATTATACACAACATTGTGTGTGTAGGTGACATGTATATGTGTACATTCATTTTTTTCCCCTGTGGTGCATTTTTTCCAGGATTCTCAAAACATTCAGTAACCTTAATGTGTTAAAACTCATGTGTGCAATACAGGATGGATCCTCAAAGCCAGAAAGAGAATTTAAACAACACACTGTCTTTCTACCTCAGGTTCTTCAGTTATCTACACAGTCCTTGGGACTAGGCTGTGTTGAGATGACCATTAACAATGTGTTTTACAAGTCAAAGAATACAAGCCTTGGAATCAGAAAGCAATTTTAAAAGTTAGTGCTACCCAGTGGGATATTAAATGTCCCAGGAGAGTTACAAAAAGTAAGTCTGGAAGAAGAGAAACAGGTTTTTGGCTCCTTGAAGGAAGACATCTGTGAATGGGTCCTTGAGGGCCATGTAAAGCTGGTATAATTGGTACCAGAGGACAATGCACCTGTCTAGCACTGGGACGCATCTAAGCGAAGCTACAGTGGGAAGGGAATGGAGCAGGAAACAGACAGGAACAGCAGCTCTCCCCAGTAGTTCCTGAGATAAGGAGTTTGTGGGCTCCAACTCTCTGCAGTCACCTGTCCTTCAACCCAGCTTCTAAAGTTGCCACACTTGTTACACCATCACAGGCTAGGCCAAAAAGCGAACATTGTGTGCGTGTGTAAATTGCTACACACAAAAACACACACAGTAGCCTCAGCTACATATGCATATGCTGACACGGCTATGCTAGCATCTCTCACATAGCTCATTTGATTCTCTTTTGATCACAGCTCACTAATTAATGTATTTATGAAGAGCTGACGTTTAGCTAAGCCTTGCATTAAGAACTAAAGATGAAAAATAGTTTCTATTACCAGAGAACAAATGTCCACCAGCTGAGGAGGGAGAAGGAAAAAACTGCAAAGAGAATAGCAGAAATGACCGCCGAGAGGTGAGGGATGTGTGGCTCACTCTAGAAATGGCAAGGCTTTCCTTGAAACTGTTGTTTTAAAAAGGAGTTCAGCAAAGAATGAGTTTGATCAAGATCTATCTCAAGAGAAAACATGTGCATCATGTTCAGACACTAAAGTTTTAGATATCAGAGAACTTATAAAAGGTTACAAGCTATGGAGGAATGTCACTAAATTTAGGTTGTCAGCCAGACTTATTGCAGTAATATGGACCGTGGTTTAGGGGAGGTCAGACTAAAAATCAGGACCAACATGCAGACTTTTAGAATGGACTGTATGATAGAAGATGTTACACAGAAAAGGAAATATTAAAATTATTCCTTTCTCTTTTTTTGTTTTTATTTTTTTGGTACTGGGGGTTGAACCCAAGGCCTCGTGTTTGCATGCGTTGCAAGTGCTGGACAACTGAGCTCCACCCTCAGTTCATTTTTTTACTTTTTGAGACAGGGTGTCCCTAAATTACACAGACTGCCCCTGGTCTCAAACTTGCGATCCTCCTGCCTCTCCGCCTCCCAAGTTGCTGGGATTACAAGTATATACCACCATGCCTGGCTAGGACTTTTACTTTTTATTAGAGTGCATTCTTATTAGTATTCCAATTTATTAGATACAGGAAAGGAGTTCAGGTATGAGGAATCTGAGGAACTAAAGATACTAAGTAGTCTGCTTTTTATAAGGAAGTTTGGAAGGACCACTGGTTCTGGGGTCAGCAAAATAGGGTCAGAAGTCCCCATCAGGCCCATCACTGGTTTCTGTATGACCTCTGAACTAAGAATACTTTTACCATCTTTAAATGGTGGGGGAAAAGCAAAAGAAGAATGATATGTTGTATTAGTTTGCCAGGGCTGCCTCAAACCACCACTAATTGGGTGGCTTAAACAATGCATTTTCTTACAGTTTTGGGACAAGAAGTTAGAGGAGCTGGAAAAGATTGGCAGGGCTGGCTTCTTCCAAGATTTGCCCTTGGTAGGTACATGGAAGCCTTCTCCCTGCATCTCCACACAATCCTCCTTCTGTACCAATCTATGTCCTAGTTATCACTTACAAGGTCATCAGGCATACTGGATTAAGGCTCACTTCGATAATGTCATTTGGATTTAATTATCTCTTTAAACCCTCTGTTTCCAAATACCGTGGTATTCTGAAGTTCTAGGACTTAGGACTGCTACATAGAAGTTCAAGAGGAAATATAATCCAGCCCATGACATAAAAATTTCATTGGAATGCAACCATGCTCATTTATTTAGGTATTTTCTGTGGTTGCCTTTACATAATAGCAGGGCTGAGTTGTAGTAACAGTGACAACATGGCCTGCAAAGTCTAAATTATCTCCTGTATGGTGCTTTATAGAAAGAATTTGCTGTCCTCTAGTCTACATAGTGGGACTAGGATTTAACTCAGTTGGTAGAGCACCACTCTGCAGTCCCAAGTTCAATTCCCAGCACCACAAAAATGGGAGAAGGATGTGGCAACCCACTCCCAAGGCAATCCCAAAACAACCAGGCATTGAAAACCCTATGAGGGTCTCTATGAGTCAGATACGACTCGATGGAACCTAACAACAACAACAATAGTCTACATAGCAGTTGAGGGGTAGTTACAAATGACAGCTGGTGATATGAGGGATGAGGTGATTAAGAAAAAGATGTGTGAAAAAAATAGAGCAAAGTTGACACTCTTAGATTGTAAACAGGTCAGAGAAAACAGAGGAAAAGAGCTACCTGGGTAATGGGGACAGAACATGCAGAGCCGCTGGAGGATATTGTTGGACTGTGTACCCTGTGTCTCACAAAAGAGAGATAGATGCCAGATGAGAGCTATGACAAGTAAAACAGAAGGTCCTGATGTCCTGGAAACCAGTGTTTCCCAAAGATTATAGAGAAGTCTACAATGAGCATAGAAATTCCACTGTTAGATTTGTCAATGACCTATTTCAGGGGAGAAATAATGTGATAATGTGTGTACATCTATATATACATATATATGCACACAGATATATCTTGTATAGCAATTTAGCCTTTCATATGACTTTCAGAATATTTCTCAAGCAAAAAAAAAGCCATGTGCCTGTGCTATAATTAGTTATATTGTGAAAACCATTCTTGTGACATTGTCTCTAGAATAGTATTTTATCCAGTGAGTAAACTAAGATAGAAAGAACAATTTCAAATATATGCTAAAGCTAGTTATTGGGTACATATTTTAAGGAGTGAGGTTTGCAAGTATTTCTGGCTCTATATATCAAATTTACCAGAAAAATACCAAATTTCCATCTCATTTTTTGCTGAGAAAATCATTGTAATTTATTCCTTTAATGTTGGTGTCAAATCCTTAGCTACTACTCCTTAAAGCAAGCCACTTTGATATTAATGGTGTATTCTACTAAATCCCATATTTTGTATTATTTTATATTTTGTCCTTTGAATTAAGTTATTCATAAGAAATGGCACCTAAACTTCTATCAAAAATAAAAGCAGGCAGTTGAATGGAAAAGTGATCCATAAATGTAAACCAGAGTTTTCAAAATTATTATTACATCAAAACAGATGCACCCTTTCTATGCATTATTTACAGAAAGCCTACATATGCTTATTGGAATTACATGCTATTAAGAAGAAATTGGCTGCAATATTTAGATTTAGAGTATAAGAGCATAAGCACATTGGCAAAGTGAGAACTGTCACTAACATTTAATATAATATAGTATAAACAAATACTGAGTGAACTCAGGATAACTTCTATTTACTCAGTGCCATTTTATTACTATTAAATTATCTCTGTCTCTTATTTCTTATCTTCTCAAAAATATTTTCCTCTATCATTACCATAATTGTTTACTATTTTTAAGTATTCATCTTAAGAGTTGTTCAACCCTTAGTACATTATTTATATCTTTCTTCATTTTACTTCTTTATTTTCTAGCAGTTTTCTTCATATCCAAGTAAAAATATTTAAAGGAATAAATGGAAATTGTTCCTGAGGAAACATCAATCTGAAGTAAATGCTTACTCTGATGCATTTTCTAATATTTCTATTGGTCTGAACTTCTAACTACATTATCATTTCAGAGGCAGCAGAACAGAAGAGTCTGCACAGAGAAAAAGATTTCCATTTGAAAGAATAACATTCTATTTAGAAATGGTGCCTACATGTCAGAGTACTTGTTGTTGTTGCTAAGTGCCTCAAATCCTGTTCAACTCATAGTGACCCTCATAGGGTTTTCAATGTCTGATTGTTTCGGGATTGCCTCGGGAGCGGATTGCTATGTCCTTCTCCCATTTTGGCAGTGCTGGGAATCTATCTCAGGACCTCAGGCAGAGTGGCACTCTACCACCTAAGCTAAATCCCAGCCCCATTAGAATTCTAGAAAATCTATATTTTTAGTTAGATGTCTTAAATAAATAAATGCAAATGATAATGTGCTTGACATTCATAGCTAACATAACAGCATAATTATACCATAATAGCCAACATAAATAGTTCTTCAGCCACATCCCTCTTGTGCTTAATGACTGTCTTCTATGTAGGAAAATACTCAATTTCAAAGGAAAACTTCTAAATCTCTTGAATGCTCTCCTTCTCCTCCTCCTCTTTTTCTTCTTGGTCTAAACCAGGAGAAATACAGAATTTCACTGAGTCTTGTGGGTTGTGCATTTCTGGTTTATCTGTCTGTGTGCCCGTTCTCCTCTTGTGCTCCATCCCTCAACACTCTCCACACACATATTCCACTTAGACTTCTGAGTAGCCAAGCAGCAAAACCTTTCCAGTCTAAGAAGTTTGTTTCCTAAGTTAAGCAATATTTTCAGCTTTCCTAAAGATGTTTTCTTTCACCACTTTTTGATGAAGAAACCATATGTCCCCATGGCTCACATAATAGAAAATGTAATCATATACATCTGGGCAGAATGAAGAATGCCAAGGCAGATCCAGGGGCCAAATTATGTTACCTTAATCTTCCATACTTAATTCAGGGGAAAATGTTAAAACTTAAAATAATAGGGTCTAGAAACACTAAAATGGCTCCATTTCATAGAATTTGGAATGGTACTGTTAAAACCTTTTACAATTTTTTAAAAAGTCACCAATTAAGCTGCTAAAGTTTGGAGGGGATTTGTTTCTATATAACCACCATTCTGCCATGAGTCAATATTCACTTGAACAGAGAATAATAATATACGTAGGACCTGTGTGAATTACAAGTGTGCTATTTTTGTTTTATTTTTTTCACTCACAGTTTCCACTCTTTTTTATCTTTCCCAGTGCTATCATTTGGCCTATTCCCTTAAGTCCTTTTTTTGATGCTGATAATATTTTCTTTTTTTCCCCTTTATTAGTAAATGATGATAGGGTACAGAGTAATACAGCCTTGGCTTTTTCCATTATGCATCCTTTACATCATGTCTGGCAACCCTTTCATCAACCTACAACGTTTATGGAGCCTTATGGCTCATACACACTAAAACTCATTTAATACAATTACACATAAATTATTGTGTACCATGAAGTTAGATCTTACTCATGGAGACCCTATGTACAATACAAGGAAACACTATCAGACACTATGCCATGCAAACAGTTTTTTTTAACATTTGAGCCCATTGTCGCAGATACTGTTTCTTCTCATTTTGAGCTGTGACACATCAGCAAAAGGAGATCCCAGAGGCTTTGCTCCATTCCCACCAACTCTTTCCTAGTCATTTCTTGATTGCCTTCCAGCTTGAGGGCTCATTTTCTGGCACTATACTTAACAGTGCTTCTCTGCTAACCACAGGGTTTTCAATAGCTAATTGTTTGGGGAGTGGGCTACCAATTCCTTCTCTCTAGTCTGTCTTAGTTTGGAAGATCAAGTGAAATGTATACACCATGGGTGTCCCTGCTGGTATCTGAAACACCAGTGGCATAGCTTTCAGCACCACAGCAATAAACAAGCCCCCACAGCATGACAAGCTGACAGACACATGAGGGACACATCAATTGGATCTCCTAAAAACCCAAATGCATTGTCATAACATACTAAAATAAAGGATTTGGCAGGCTGTGGGTTTGGGGAAGCAATTTCTCTCCCTAAGCAAACTCTGGTTACCATGTTCATATATTAAAGCTGAGTTTCTGCCTGTATCAGATGAAAGATCACAGAAGAATGGCTGACTGTGCTGGGGGAGGGGAAGATGTTTTTGAAAAGGTACAGAAAAAAACTTATTTTGGAGTGTCCTGACTGACAGGTGGTACAAAGTTCATCTACAAGGGTGGGCAGTCATACACAGGTGGCAGATGAAGGTGAAATCTTCCATTTCATCCTCAGCTTGGAGACTGAGGGGAAAACCAGAAAGAAAAAGTCTTAGGGATGCTATGGAAAGAGAAAAATGGAAATGATTTCAAATATAAGTCCCAAAGGACAGGAGTTGATTTGCTCCTGGGCTGCTTCTCTTGTGGACTTCCTCACAGGTGGGCAGCAA
This sequence comes from Pedetes capensis, assembly GCA_007922755.1. NCBI lineage: Eukaryota > Metazoa > Chordata > Mammalia > Rodentia > Pedetidae > Pedetes > Pedetes capensis. The sequence goes on from VMDO01004377.1 coordinate 24,406, forward strand.
CAAAGACTTTTATGTTTAATGACAGCTTTTTGATTTGTCCAAGCAATTCTAGGCCTGCAGCCATAGCCCTGTGGCATCCGATCCCTCAGATCTCAGAAGCTAAGCAGGGTCGGGCCTGGTTAGTACCTGGATGGGAGACCGCCTGGGAACACCAGAAGCTGTAGGCTTGGGAGAAGGACCTGGCAACTCCCTCCCAAAAATCAATCTGCCATTGAAAACCCTATGAACAGCAGAGAAGCATTGACAATAGTGTTTCCCCTGTTGTACAGAGGGTCGCTATGAGTTGGATACCGACTCGACGGCACCTACCAACAACCAACCAAGCAATTCTAGAGTATCTAGATGGCATAATACAACATCTTATTGTAACTTTGATTTCTAAAAATTGTATTTTTAGTCTATCTGTATCCACAAGTATGTAAATTGATAGCTTTTTGTCTTACACTGACCAAAATACTTTGTGTGTGGGGGGGTGGTATTCAGGAGTTGAACCTGAGGCTTCACACATTCTTTTTGAGAGTGCTCAGCCACTGAGCCATTCCTCCAGTCCATTTTTCACTTTGTATTTTGAGGCAAGGTCTCACTAAATTATGCAGGCTGTCTCTGGTCTCAAACTTGCAATCCTCTTGCCTCCACCTCCCTAGTCACTGGAATTAAAGACATGCACGACTATACCTGGTTGACCAAAATACTTTTAAGGAAGAACCAATTACATTTCAGGAGAAACTAAGACGAAAGTAGCTCAAGCCAGTCACTACACTTTGTGTAGTCTGTGTGTGTGTGTGCACATGGCTTTTTTTTTTTTTGTCATCTAACAAGTGTCGAGTATTATGCTAGATGTGTTGTGCTAAATATAGTGAATTGACAAAAAAAATGATTGAGATACAGTCTTTGATCCCGAATACCTGACAATCTCATGAGAGAAGACTATGTGATACATGATGTCATGAAAGTTTAGGCAGTATACTGTCTTCATTGAACAAAACTATTTTTTCTTGCACCTACAGTAAGTCTTCAGTAAGTGTTTGCCTCTATGTATAAAAGCCTGATTTTTTGTTTGTTTGTCTTGAGACAGGATCTTTCCATACAGCTCAAGCCACCCTGTCTCAAAACTCATAATCCCCCCAAGTGCTAGTATTACAAGCATGTACTACCAGTCCCAGTATAAAACCAACAGCTTTAAATATGGACATGGGTTACAAATATAGCTCAGTGGTAGAGTGCTTGCTTAGCATGTATGGAGCCCTGGGTTTGACCCTCAGCAACAAAAGGAAGGAAGAAAGGAAGGAAGGGAGGAAGAAAGGAAGGAAGGTTTGTTTTACGAAGGAATTATTTATGATAGAAGTTTGGAAAAATTTTGGCAATATTTAAAAAATTAAAAATATGAATATATAAGCTTTTAAATTCATTTTATTTGGACCAAAATGTTAAAATCAAAAATATTTACACAGAAATTATATGAATTGAGGATTCACTGCCATTTTGCCTTTCTTCTTGCTCTTTCTCATCTCCTCTTCCTTTCTGTCTTCTCCAAGCATTTCTAGGTCCTGTCCCTTCAATTGTTTTGTCCTTGCTCTTGATTTCTCAAACTAAAAAAAAAAAAAAAAAAAAAAAAAAAAAACATGGCTGTTTAGGAGGGAAAAATGTGGACAATAGTATTCTAGAGTAGAGAGGATTCCTGGAAAGGTGGCTTTGGAGTAGATCATAAAAATCTCTGTGCCAATGTGGGGGTAATACCTTACTTGTGGGTATTCCATTTAAGGGCTTGAAGCAGGAACCTAACAGGATCTATACTTCAGAGATTATTGCAACAACAGAGAGGATGGATGGAACAAATTTCAATGACACAGAAGAGAATTAATGAGAGCCTGGCAGGCCGTCACAGGAAGATCTATTACCACATTTTGATATAAAAGGCTGTGTTAGATTGGTAGAGCTGTGTCACCAACTGAATGGCTTAAACAGCAGAGACTTATTGTCTCAAAGTTCTAGAGGCTACAGGTCCTAAATCAAGTCTTTCCAAAGTTAATTCTTCCTCAAGGCTATGAGTGGAAAGTCTGATTCAGGCCTCTCCCCTTGACTTGTAGGTTATTGTATTTACGTTTTTCCTGTATACTTTAGTGTCTCCGAATTTATGCTTCTTGTGAGAATGTCAGTCATTGGAATAAGGCCCACTCTAGTGAGCTCAATTTAAGCCGACTATAGCTATAAAACAGGAGAAAGACCTGGTAGCCCACTCCAAATACAATCTCAAAATAATCTGCCATTGAAAACCCTATGAATAGCAGAGAAGCACTGACAGTGTCAGGGGTGTTTCACTCTGTTGTACATAGGGTCGCTATAAGATAGACCTAACTCGACACCTAACAACAACATATCTATAAAGAGTATATCTCCAAATAAGGTCACATTCTGTGGTACTGGGGCTTAGTCCTTCACCATATGAATTGAGGGGGCTGGAGGTCAATAATGCAGCCCATATTAGAGGCCAATGGCTATGGATTAAATAACTTGTCTGAAATCACACAATTAGTCAAGATTATAATATAGGCCCTTAGTTTGATTACTATCACAGAAGTGATGCTAGAAAATGCTCTGTTGCCAGGAAGGCTTGTGGTTTCAAATAAGTAGCTTAAGTGTCAACATTGCCCATAAGGAATCAGTTATTAGCAAAGGTGTTGACTAATGTCTTCAGAAATTTTTAAATTACAGTACCATTTTTAGAAACTAGATTAATTTTTAATAGAATTTAGAAAGCAGAATTACTCCTCTTATAGCAAACATCATAGGGTAATTCAAAGAGCTACACCCAAACCCTCACCCATGCAGCATTACTCAATTTTATTTAGTGGATGCTTTAAAACAAAGGCCAGAAACACTGTTTGCAAAAAAAGTTAGAACAGTTTGTCTTCTCTGGTTGAAATAAAATTTTCTTTATGTGCCATAAGAAGACAGATGTATTTTTGTTTTATTTCATAATTATATCATAATGGAGACATCATTGTATCCAAAACAAACCAAGACAAGAACAAAGAGGAAGTGAAACAGAGCCTAGATTTGGGAGCAAATCTCTAATCTACTTTCCAGGATGCAACAGATAAGCTTATATGTTAACTAACATAGGATTTATATGGGTAATTCTGAGATATAATAAACCATTGAATAGAGCACTACAACCATAGATAATTCAAATTGTATGTTACATTAAATTGTTGCACCATCAAATGGAAATTTATTTAGTTCTACTAAAAAGACTTCATTGTTTGAAGTGTAGAATTGTTATACTAGTTGTCAGAATTGTGGAAATTTATCTATTTTTATCATTTCTTAAAAAATATGACACTACACAGAAATTTCCCTAAAAGAATGTGGATATAAAGAAAATAAGTTTGTCCATGCACAAGTACATTGTAAAAGCAACAAGAAATAGATCAGAGATGTATAGTCAATGGAGACAGAGTGGTTCATAAGCAGTAAATTTAGGCTTAAATCTCATTGAGAGAAAGAGAGAGACAGAGACAGAGACAGAGAGAATATACATTATGCCATCAGAAAGGCAATTATTTTGCATAGAAGTAAAAAGAGAGTCGTGGAGGTAACTATTAGCAGTGCCCATTCAAACACTCTGTAGGGTAGAGAGACACTCAGCCTTCAGCTATTAGGTGTTTTTAATCCATATGGCAAGGTTATCTTTCCAATGAAAGTGGATGAAGGTTGTGATAACTGATGGACTCCCTGATTTCCACACCCATTGGCAAGTCATTTACTTTTGAGAGGGGTATGTGTAACCATCTTACAATGAGGCCATTGAGTATTTGATTCATTTAACACTTTTTCTTCCATTTCTACTCTCAAATAATATCTTCCTTATTATAATTTTGTTCCCTACGGTAGCTTGATCCTGGAGAGAGAATATGCTATTCAAGTCAATAAAGTATTCAAGTATATATGATTATCCTAAATCTAATTGCAAATTAATACATTGACATTCTGTCATCTGTTCTCAGATTTTTATGTATACTAGTTATAATAAGGACTTCTCTATTAAGATTGTTTAAGGTTAGCATTGGAGCCTTCAAAGGGAATAGCAACTTAACCAGGTCTTTATCTGGTCCTGTCTGCTCCAGCATGGCTTCTCTTGAATGGCATCATGATCACTTGATCCTCTTTTCCTATTTACTTCTACACTGTATAGTAAGAAATGTTCTCACCAGTGCGTTTATATGAAGATTTTCTCTTCTTCTACTTTTAAGCAAGAGAAATATGTCTAAATGGCCCAAAGTCAACCAAATGTATTCAATAAGGCAAAAATTATTCTCTTTAAAACACATACACACATATTGTTACTTTTAAGAACTTACACAAAGTCAGTTTCATTGTAGACTGAATATTGTACCCTGTGAAAAATACAATTTGCCTTCTGTTATTAGTTCATATTCTTAAAATGCTTCATATGAAGGTATCTTTTAATATTAAGTATTTTAGCTTCCTGAAGTCTTACTATTTATCATTATTACTTCAACAGGAAATGGCTTTTTTGTGTAACCTAGTTCTAGAATTCCATCAATAAGTACAAAGCTTCACAATAGGTCCTTGAACCTCCATTCTCAATAATAAGTAATATTTACCTCCTTGTTTTATACATGTTATATGGAATTAGAGCCCCCTGTTGAGATTTTAGATTAGGAATTTTAAAATCAATGTTGCATGCAGTCATTGTCTTGATGTTTTCAAACCATCAACAAAGAATGGAAAAAAGGGGGCAGGTAGGCTCTGACCTACCATCTAGGGCCATATTATGCAGCAGGATATCTCTATAAGAGTTACTAACTAGACAGCCTGTGTAAAGTTAGGTAAGGGGTAAGCTTAATGTTGAAAAAAATCTATAAATAATTATGCAGTTCACCAAGCAAAGTAACACTGCACCCTGGGGGTCTGAATCAGATGACTCAGTATGTGAAGAAAAATATTTATATCTAACTGAAATTTAATTTAGTTTTACATCTTTGCTATAGGTTAATGTTCCCTTAAAGTAGGTCACTTAATTGGTAGTATTTCAAGGTATAAATTTCTTTTGCCCTGTCTGTCATGCCTATGGAACAACTTTTGTAGTTTATAATGTAAATCTACACTGACTTGAGAAGTTAATTCTGCAATGATCAATGAAATGGCTAAAATAAAGGCTACTTTTTAGTTGTTAAGAGTATTTTAAGTAGAGGTCCTTCAAGATGCAGCTTAATAAGAAGGGATTCATTTATAATTAACACCTCATTTTAAAATATTTACTAACAAATGTTTCTAAATAAATATTCTCTAAAGTTAAATATTCATGTCTTGTATTTTAATTTATTTATTCAAAAAGGTTTTTTCTTTATAGATAGGGTATAGGAAAGCTCCAGATCAACTCAGATCTCAGAAATGGCTTTGGAGCACATAGTGGATGATGGCATCTGTATTATGTTTTCTAAGAAGCAGACCTCATAATTGTTACCTTGTTAACTCACACCATTTCCCCTAGTAGTGTTTAAGTGCAGAGACAGGTAATGATATAAGTTCTGCTGGTGAGTAGAGATTTTTCTGATCCAACTGACAAATGTACTCTGAAATACTTGAGCTCTTAAATTAACTTGATAACTCATACTTCATAAGAGCCAATAAATATCCCAGTTCATTTTGGCAACCCATGGAGTTTTTTATAAACTGGAAAAGGTTAAGAGATGCAGCTCAGGTTCCTGGGGCAGTATTTGACATACACCGACCTTACCAAAGGAAAAGCTATTCTTCTTAAGAATATCAAAGGAAGTACTTCATTTGCTGTGTATCATTAGGTTGTGTATCAACAGCAAAAAACAAGTATATTATGTACTTCAAGGGAAGGAAGAACTAGTGTTTTTTGACCAGCTGTAATGTAGACAGCAAGTGATGGGAGCTTTACACAAGTAGTCTTATTTCATACTTAAACAGATCTCTCAAGGTAGTGCCAACTGAGCAAGATCATTCAACAAATAAAGAAACCAAAACTCAGAGTAAAAAATCAGTGTGGCTCTAGTGACAAGAAAGAGCCTATGAGCCAGCCTCTTTCCATGGTGCTTTCTCTACCACAGTAGGCATTAAGTAATCATGGCTGTAATCCTTAGATAGCTCCTGTGTTTAGGAGTTTACATTCCCTTTGCTTAATAGAGCAAAAGAAGATAGAGTAGCTATGCAGGATTAGTTGTGATAATAAGCATCCCTTCAGGTGTCTTTCAAGGTACATTTTCTGGTAGGTTATGTTTTGAATGATAGAAACTTGATGTGTAATTATATATCGTGTTCATTAATGAGAAATCATACTATTTTTAAATGAAAATTTAAATTTCACATTACTTTGTATTCTGTTCAGCATAAACAGTATGGTTACAGCTATGGCTGGTGCTAAATATATATTATGTGTGCCTATGTATGTGTCAGTCTAGAGAAAATGCTAGAAATCATTTTGATAATGGTATTAATAAATATCCTAAAAAGTGCTCAAGCAGAATAGTTTCATAACCATAGATCTAGAAATCAATTAGAGCCAAAAGAAAGTCAAACCAAAAGTCATGGGATTAAAACCACTGAGTTACCTTGCTTAATCCTGATCTGAGAATAGTCTAAAATACATATCACATTACAGAGTGAGTGCTTCATTCTTCAAGAAAAAAAAAAAAAAGAGAGTCCATTTCATCAAATGCTTCTCTTTTCATGTATTGATATTTAGGTCTAGAATAGTCAATGAATAAATTGCAAAACTTATTTGGATTGCCATTTGGAAAATGGTTGAAAACATTTGAAACAGGAAAACTCAAATGCCAACTAGATGATTACACTATTAAAATGTATATGTGACAATGGTATTGTGGTTTGTGATTCTTTTGTCTCTATACTTTAAAGAGAGATACTGAAATGTTTATGAACAAAACGTTATGATGTTGGTAAGCTAAATCCCTAGCCCCAAAATTTGCTTCAGTATAATCAAAAGTAGGCAGGTAGCCAGTGATGACTATGGTCATTGTTTAAGTTAGATGATAACTTTATTATGTTAATCTCTACTTTTGTGTATTATTGAAATTGTCCATAATATAGAGATTTTAGGTGTTAAAACATACGTGAAAATATTTTTAGTTGCAATGAAAAATGTGGTTTCTGACCCAAACACTGAAAGTCTGAGGACAAAGACGATGTTTATTTTTTTCAAGACTGCATAATGAAGAACTTCTACCTGAGACCCAGACACCTGGTTCTTTTGTATTGCCTTGCCAAAATCAGACACTCTCCACACCCAGGTCCTCTCTTCTCTTTCTCTTCACTCTTCTTTACTCTGTTTACTCCATCAATCTGCCTTGAAGCAGCCATTCTAGGAAAATTAAGTGTTTTTTTAATGTGGAATAATTAAATTTCCTCTTATTCTGTCTTGCTAATTGAGGGATTGCTCCGAGAACAACCTTTCCACACACAAAGTGAAGTTGAAATTGTTCCTTTCAAGAAAGTCTCCCCCTCCCAAACACACAAATCAAGACCCTTTGCTATATTTTCAGTACACACACACACACACACACACACACACATACACACACGTATGTATGCATTTGTTGTTGTTAGGTGCCGTTGAGTCAGGTCTAACTCATAGAGACCCTATGTACAACAGAACAAAACACTCCCCAACACTATCAACAGCAGCAAAGACTTTGTTTGCTAAGAAAAAAATATATTGTTGTTATTGGGTGTCATAGAGTTGTGTCCAACTCATGTTGTTGTTGTTGTTAGGTGCCGTCGAGTCGGTATCCAACTCATAGTGACCCTCATAGGGTTTTCAATGGCTGACTGTTTCGGGATTGCCTTGGGAGTGGATTGCCAGTCCCTTCTCCCATTTTTGCGGTGCTGGGAATTGAACTCAGGACCTCAGAGAATGCAGTGCAGCACTCTACCAACTGAGCTGAATCCCAATCCACGTCCAACTCATAGCGACTCTCATAAAGTTTTCAATGACTGACTGTTTTGGGATGGCCTTAGGAATTGATTGTCATGTCCTTCTTCCATTTTTGTGGTGCTGGGAATCGAACTTGGGACCTCAGAGAATGCAGAACAGCACTCTACCAATTAAGCTAAATCCCAGACCAAGAAAAAATAGAAGAAGGTATAAATGAAAATATACAATGTATTGGAAAATATATTATATTTCAGCAATTATTTTAAGTACTTTTGAATTAGAAGTATCACATAGCAAAACAACATAATACAATTTTCATCTCATACTTTAATTCAGAAAAATAACATTAGGTTGTTCTCACAATTATATTCTTTCAATTTGTCCCAAAATATTCATTAAGATCTTACAACTATACAAAGTTTAATCTACTGGAAAGTTTTCTAATTACTTTATAGGCAAATTTTATTATCAGTGGCAAATTTTACATTGTGCAGAATGATTCACAACTGCCATATTAAGTCATTATTTATTAATTTGACAAATATTTATTTATTGAGTTGCAAACAATGTATTAGTTGCTGACAACACTGAGGTAACTCATCTTTTCCCTGTAGCCCTGATGATCTCCTGGCAGAGTCCTGTCATAATCCAAAGGTACATGGCCAGAAAATGCAACACCAGCTTTCTTGCATCTTGCCCAGATGGGATCCAGAAGATGCTATTAATTGCTTCCTGTTTGTGTAATGTGTGAAACTATTAATTTTTTTAAAAATTCACCTATCTTAGAGAAGTATACCTTTTTCTTCTAGGAGCTATTCATTTATTTCTGGCTTGGACAAAAGTTTTTGTAATGCTTCTGGAGAATAAAATGTGTTCATCAAAAGGTGCCCAAACCCCAATACAAAATTAAGCACTAAATGCTGTTCAGTTTAAGTGAGAGTGTGACATCCTTCGAAAGGCTAAATATATACTACGACTGCCATTTTTAGAAGAAGCTAGACACAGCATCATAACTTTTTGAAATGACCAGCAATAAGTTTGCTTCAGTCATTTCGTGTATCCATTAGAAAGCACTGGCACTGGATAAGTCTTGGGTTTCATTTATGCTGTCCTGCAAGGAAGTTTCTTTCTTCCATGTGCACTTTAGTTGATTAGTTATTAAATTCCCTACTGTAATTGAATGTGAAATGGGAAAATATGCCTAATTCCTTTTTCCTAGAAGTAAGTTCTTTTTTCAGAAATAACACACCATTTAGCTAGTGGGTTTGGAAAATGACTCTGTAACTTTTTATTTGAGCCCTCCCAAATACAATAGTAACATTATTCTCCTTGGTTTGAGTTCTTTCCTTCTTCCTCTTATTCTGAAATTTCTGACTTAATGCAAAAACTCATGTCACACATTTTAGTCCTGAAGGAAATTACTGTGTGACCTTTTTCTCTTCTCTCCTCTCCTCTCCTCCCTCTCCTCTCTCCCCCTCTGTACCTCTCCTCCTCTTCTTTCTCCTCTTCTCTATTCTCTCTCTCTCTCTCTCTCTCTCTCTCTCTCTCTCTCTCTCTCTCTCTTTTTCTTTGGGAAGTTTATTTTTCTCTACTTCCTGTTCCCTGGATTGTTGGCTACTTCTTACCAGCTTCATTCCCCTAAATCCTCATTCTAGCAGGAACATGCCAGCTGTCTACTGAGGATGCATCAAATCTTGGCCCTGGCCTGTCATTTGGCCTTTTAAAAATGGTTCTAGTTAAAAGTGTTGTGTAATAAAAATAAATAGGTTTACCTCCCTGAGTGTTATGACTCACTCTCATTAAAGCCACTGCTGCCATAAAGGACACTGATTTTACCTTTCTGTTCAGAGTAGAAAAGCTGTTCAGAGTAGAAACTCTGTTCAGAGTAGAAAAGTAGTTTCCAATGAAGTTAGGGACAGAAAATTCTTGTATTTTAGGTAATACACATTTATATATCATATACTAAATGCATAGATCAGGAAAGTGTAGCCAAACTGCATAGAGGAGAAAAAATAGCCACCAACTATTTCAACCTATCAGATTTGAGTTTAAGATCAACAATCTGAAATGTACAAATCTTTTAGGAGTTGGCATCTCAGGAATTCATTCAGCTGTGCATGCTTGGCTTTTATAATCTTAAACAGGGTATATATTATAGTTGCTTTTTCTTTCCTGAAGTCCGGTTCTCCTACCCCACCTGCATCCCCCTTGCAGCTGTTGCTACTTCTTTGACAAAATATCCCACATGCTGGATACATTGTCACCTTTTTTGCATGTCCATATTTCTGTAAGCAATGTATGCATTGTATTTTAGTTTTTAAAATTATAAATTATCAATCACTAGTTTGCAATTACTGGGGCTGGGGTTTAGCTCAGTAGGTAGAATGCTGCTTTGGGTAACTACCTTTATTGGTCAGTTCAGGATCTTATCTGAGTAATTTATTATGTAAGGGTGGGGCGGGCATATGAGAAGAAAAGGATCTATAAGAAATTTGCTTTCATGCATTTGTTTTATGTATTCTTATAATATTAGATATATTTTATCCTAATAAGCCTTAATAGGCATTATTTTATATTGTACAAAGATAAGCAAGAAAAATGCATGTCTAAAAGGAGAGCAGAGAGGCAATTTGTATCAATGACCAAGTTCACAGACTAAAAGAGCAAAATTATATATGGAGTTTTAGCTATGTACACTAGAAAGCATATAAATAAATGAAATTGGAAATTATAGCTTTACATGTGAAAGGTCAGGGTTCTTTAACAGAAAGTTCTCCTGGTGGGTTGGTGATTCTCTGTCCATTTATTTGGCTCTTAAAGCATTGTTCTTTCAAAAGATAAAGTTAAAATTCAAAGTGAGCTGCTACCACACCCTTTACATAATAATAGGCGTCTCACCAGGGAGAAAATTGATCAAGATTCTAGAAGAGTTCATCAAATTTGTTTCACAGGGTCCCTAGAGAATTTGGTAGAGAAAATGGCACATGTTTCCACAGTCAAAATGTCCACAAATATATTTTAATTTTGTGTTTTCATTTTGATGTTGTTGTTGTTGTTGTTAGGTCGGATTCATAGCGACCTTATGCGATAATAATCTTCAAAATATTATAGTTATAAAGGTTGTTTGTAATCAGATATGGTGGTGCACACCTATAATTCTAGCAACTGAGGAGGCAGAGGCAGGAAGATCGCAGGTTTAAAGCCAGAGGCAGCCTGCTTGATTTAGTAAGACCCTATCTCAAGATTAAAAATATAAAAAGGGCTGGATGTGCAGCCTCGTGGTAGAGCACTTGCAAAGTATGCACAAGGACCTGCACTCAGCCCCCCAGTACCCACAAAAAAATCTCTTTTGTGATATAGATTTTAAATAAAAAGATGTTTCCAAAGATTTGGACTTCTACAAAAAGTGTATGTCATTTCCCTCTTAAAAAAATAAGAGGGCTACCTAGGACTCAAATTTGATACATGCTTTATTAAAAGAAATAAACAAAATAGTCCCTACTGCATTAGAGCAGCAGAACTGAAAAGAGAACAAAGATACACAGCAAAGAAAAATTGCACCAGACACACCATCAAACAGGCAAAGAAAACTTTATTTCAGACCATTGTGACAGAGGTCAGGAGTATTACAAGGAGCAAGAGAGACTGAACTCAACTCAGGTGAAACACAAGGCTGGAGGATTTTTTATAGCACAGGAGTGAGCATGTAGAAAAGTATTGAGGATCGTAGCGGAGGTGCTGGTCAATGTGATGAGGCCATTTATGTTTTGCTAATGGACAATTATTAAGTTAGGGTTGTATCCTCTCAGAGAGACCAGGGGAAAGGGACACAACCTTTCTTGATTATTGCGTTTCAAAGAGATGGTTCCCAGGTCCTTTGAGAAAGACGTTTCTTTTCTGTGTTGTAAAGCTGGTAAGAGGCTGGGAGAGGATTTATATCTAAAAGAGGCTGGGAAAGCATTTCTAACTATAAGTAAACGTTCTAAGAAAAGGAAGGTCAGGGACTTATATTGAGGAAGAAAAGTATCTGAAGTTTAGTTATGCTGAAGGGAAAGTTAAAACTGTTTTTGGTCATTATCTTGCAGAGGAGCAAAGGAGAGAAAATAGCCACAACTCAGGGGAAAAAAACAAGCTAAGGATTAGCTAAAGACTGTAAACAGCAGAGATCCACAATTTATTTGATCAATCTTTACTGAGTAGGCATTTAAAAATATGTTTGAGTAAATGAAGGCAAATAGGAATGACTGCGTAAATGAATGAATAAAAGTCTCAGTAGAAGCAGATGAGATCATTTTTGAGGATTTATCCTGGAAGATTTCATGCCTTTCTCTTTCCCTTCAGTGAACTATGAGTAAAACAAGACAATACTCATGCTGTAAATGCAAATAAACAACACCCAAAACAAAACAAAACAAAGCCAAAAAAAAATGAAACAAAGAAACCCATAGAATTATCTTTTGTTCTTATCTTTAATTCACTGTATTTCTATAAATTTTGTGTGTGTCATGACTTAATAGGTAAATAACCTGGAAGTTAAGAGTTTATAAAGTAAGGATTTAAGAACATAGTGTAACCCAGTGCGTGTAAAATGCAATCCCTTGTGATGGAGAATTAGATGCAAGAGGATAACAAAGCATTTGTCAGATTCCGTGAAAAGTTGCAGGCTAAGAAAAGTTTAAATTCTAAACATCTACTTTAGTACCTTGCACAGTGAAAAATGTGTTTTCTTATGGCAAATACCAACTAATCCTACTCTAATCACACTGTATCCTAAATATTGAAGTGAATAAGATATGATATTTGCTCTTTGGTATTTGAGAATATAGTGTAAAATATAGGCAAATAGACATTGTTATTAATGCAACATGAGAAGACATAGGTGAACATATATCTGCCTGATTATACCTGTGGACACTTAGTTTATTGTAGTAAGTACCATTCCACTCATTCATATGAAATATATTTTTTGAGCACTACTATGTGTCAGACACTTTTAATTGATTCCATACTAAACAAAAGAGATACCATTTTATAGAGTGCATACTGTTGTGAGCAGAATGGGAATTAAACAAACTGTATATGCAATCTACTGTCAAGAAATGGCAAGTATAATGAAGGCATTAAAACCTGGAAAAGAGAAAGAAAGTTGTAGGGAAGTCTTATTTTAGGTATGGTGATTATGGAAGGTTTTTAAAGAAGTAAGTTTTGAGCAGATATTAGAATTAAGTAAGGAAGGAAGTCATGCCAGCATTTGAAGAAGAGTATTCCAAGCTGGCAACAACAAGGACAAAGGTCTTGGGCATGATTATATTTGTTATCCATCAAAAAAAGCAGGAAAACCAGTGTGACTAGAGCAGAGGGAGGAACAAGAAAAATGGATTAAAATGAAGTAAATGAGTTAGCCAATGGCCAGCTGATATAAAAATATTGTTAAAAATGTAAAGACTCTGGACTTTATTGGGAGCATAATGGGATACAATGGAGTGTTTTGAGCAAGGAATGAATATGAAATGCCTTTATGTGACCCTGGCTCAAGATAAAAAATAAAAAATGGGCTGCGATGCAGCTGAGTGGTACAGTGCTTGAAACATATGTGCAAGGACCTGGGTTCAACACCAAGTACATTAAAAACTAAAACAAAACAAAAACAAAAAACAATCACAGTGCATTGGTAGGGCTGGAGGCAGAGTGCCAAATGTCCATGAACATCCAAATGTTGGCAAGACAAGTTTTTGAGAATTTTTGTTGTTGTTCTGAACTGTGAGAAAATTTAAAATCCAGGTAATCAATCATTTGTAATGAAACACAGTTAAAAATCCAATGTTAGCCTGGCATGATGGCTATGCCTATAATCCCAGCTACTGGGGAGGCTGAGGCAAGAGGATCACAGGATGGAGGCCAGAGGCAGGCTGCGTAATTTAATGCAACCCAGTTTGAAAATAAAAAATAAGAAAGGGACTAGAGGTACACCTCAGTGGCTGAGCATTTACAAAGTATGTGCAAGGCCCTGGATTCAGCCCCAGCAGTACTACTACTACTACTACTACTACTACTACTATTAATAATAACAACAACAACAACAACAACAACAACAAAATTAAAATAAATTAAAAATACAATGTAGAGACCAGAAAGTAGGAACTTATCTGCTTTGTTCATTGAGTTATTTCAGTACATAGCCACCTCATAAGTATTTACTGAATGAATTTAATTGAATTCTATAAAATATGGCATTCTATCAACTTCTCAACTACAACTCTGATCAAATGCTATGTGGTTATTTGTAAATTATTTTTAATTTGGAGTGTACGTTTATTATGGTAAGTATGATAAGATGTAAATATCTTAAATGAATTATTTCCAGGGTTTGGGAGGATTTTAAAAGGGTCTGGGTCCTGGAAACCATCAAGTAGTTGGAGTGTGTGCGTTATTCATTGAGCAGGCAAAATAGTGAGAAATGAATCCAGAGGGCTCAACAGGAGCTTTGTGGTGCTCTAACGAGAGGCATTGGCTTCATCTTGCAGGAAATGGAGCCACTAAAAATATGAGCAATGGAATTTAGAATCTTGTGTTACACAGTCACAAAGGGCCTTCTGGTTTTCACTGTAACAATGGATTTGATTGGGGCAAAACTATAGTAATTGACTGGAAATGAGATAAGGTAGTTGTCACAATCTGAGGATAAAATGAAGATGTGTGATCTATCAAGTCCTGTCCACAGGGAAGTTCTGAAAGGAATTAAGTTTATTGAGAAGATAATATTCATAGCAATTGCTAACTAATTAGCTGTGGACATAGAGTGAAGCATTACCAATCACGCACAGGCTTAGTGCTGAACCACAGAATGAGTGGTAGTACCTCTTCTTAAAGGAAAGGGGGCAATAAAGGAAATGTTTGTCAAATCAATAAATCAATTGATTAATAAAATGGAATTTATAGCTCATTTCCAAAGTTTACCATGAATTAGGCTGTTTTAGTTAGTTTTTGTCACTGACAAAATACCTGGTGGAAACAACTTAAAGGAGGAAAGATTTCTTTTGGCTCATGGTTTTAGAGGTCAGCCCATCATGGTTGGGAAGGCATAGTGGAACAGAGGACACCGTGCTGGAGAGGAAGCAGAGAGAGTTTATAGGAAGGTGTTAGGGTGATATATCCTGAAGACCTACTTCCTTCAGCTAAGTCCCACATCCTAAAGTGTCCATAACCTCTCAAAATAGCACCACGAACTGGAGACCAAATATTCAACAATTAGCATTTCATATGCTAAGCATAACATTGTTGTTAGATGCCGTTGAGTCGGTATCCGACTCATAGCGACCCTCTGTACAACAGGGGAAACACTATTGTCAGTACTTCTCTGCTGTGCATAGGGTTTTCAATGGCAGATTGATTTTTGGGAGGGGGCTGCCAGGTCCTTCTCCCAAGCCTACAGCTTCTGGTGTTCCCAGGTGGTCTCCCATCCAGGTACTAACCAGGGCCGACCCTGCTTAGCTTCAGAGATCTGACGGGATTGGATGCCACAGGACTATGGCTGCAGGCCATATTTTACCCATATAAAATATTATATAAGCTCTGAAGAATAATTTTAAATATGAACTTTTTTGAACACACCATAAATAGATAGATAGAGAGAGAGATGATAAAGACACTACAAATAATGTTTCATCAGTTTGCTTCTCTCCATTCATGTGATTCACTATCCTGAATTTTATATATGATATTTTCTCACTTTAAAAATAGTTTTATTTAAACTGAGTGTGGTGGTGCACACCTATAATCCCAGGAAATCTGGAGGCAGAGGCAAGAGGATCTCAAGTTTGAGGCCAGAAGCAGCCCATGTAACTTAAAGAGACCCTGACTCAAAATTAAAATACAAAAACTGGGCTTTGGGTGTAGTCCAGTGGTAGATCACTTGCAAAGTACTTTAAAAAAAAGTTTTATTTGAACGTACATATATCCTCAAGTAAGACATGACAGTTTTTCTTGCTTTGAACTTTATTAAAGTGATGTCATCTAGTCATATGCATCTCGCTTTTTCAATTCATTCAACATTATGTTTTCATTATGGTCATAAAAGAGTTATGCATAAAAGCCAAAAAAGAAAAAAAAAAGAAGAAGAAAACCAAAACACAACAAAGAAACTATGACCAAGTGTCCACTTATCGGAGAATGATAACTAAAAAATAATATATTCTTCTTCAAAAAGCATACTATATATCAGGAAAAATTACAGCAAAATATAGCAATAAGGTAGATCAAGACAGGCATTGTGGTGCACACTTGCAATTTGAGCTACTCTGGATGTTGAAGTAGAAGTATTACAAATTTAAGGCCAGCATGGGCTACATTCAAGGCAACTTGGGCAACTTAGTGAGACCATGTCTCAAAATAAAAAATAAAAATAAAAATAAAATAAAAATAAAAGGCTATGAATGTAGCTCAGTGGTAGAGTGCTTACCTAACATGTTTGAGGCCCTGGCCTTAATTCCTAGCACTGGGGGGAAAAATCAGTTATCTACATTGAAAAACTGCAAGGAAATAGATAATATGAAGGTAATAAGGTTATGAGAAATGAAAGTAAACCTACTAAATAATATTACCTGTTCTCTGTGAGTTAATAAGTAAGTAAAAGTTTACTAAGGCATTCTTTTCTTACTGAAAAAGAATACACACTTGATAAATGACATTTTTGGCCTGCAGCCGTAACCTGTGGCATCCGATCCCGTCAGATCTCGGAAGCTAAGCAGGGTCAGGCCTGGTTAGTGCTTGGATGGAAGACTGCCTGGGAACACCAGGTGCTGTAGGCTTGGGAAAAAGACCCTGCAACCCACTCCCAAACATCAATCCGTCATTGAAAACTCTATGAAAAGCAGAGAAGCACTGACAACAGTTCTTCACCTGTTGTATGCAGGGTCGCTATGAGTCAGATACCGATCCATGGACACCTAACAATTAAAATAACAAATGACATTTTAGCAATAAGAAAACAGAAAGGAGACTATTTCTTCTGGGATGAGGTCCTTGTGAGTTTTTGCTTCTACCTTTATGTTCTACGTAGAACTACTTGGTCAGTACACCATCAAGCTGCCAAGGGTGCCTGCTGTTCCTTCTCTAAGACCTAAGCATGTATTAAATATTTCTGCACTTAGCAGAGTTCGGGAACTAACTGTCCTGTTTATTTTGTCCTCCTCCAGGGCAAAGGCCAAGCCCATTAAAATGAAACATTACCCTACTCAATCATGGGCGATTTATTCTTTTATTTCAATAAGAGAGGGTGCTGAATTTTTCTGAATTTTTTTAACATTAAGAATTTTTATATGCCCTTAATTCAAGCTGTAAAACACTTTTAAGATCTATGAATATATGCTACTGTTGCAGTCCTAGATATTTAATCCTATGGAGTTAAGATTTTTAAAAAGTATTAATGTGTATAGATGAGAATTATTCTATTTGATTTAAATCTTTCCCTTCCAGTATCCTTAAAGTTTAAGGAGTATAAAATTAATTACTAACCTATGCCAAAGCAAATTAACATAACTTTGCTTCAACTCACTACAAAAAAAGTAAAGTTTAACTTTTTGTTGAAAAGACAAAAGGAAAAATTCTCGATTATGCTTCCATTTCAAATTGCAGTGAATTTCTCATCTAAGACGTGACTTTCAGTTTCCCAATATCTTGACATTGCTACATTTGTCAGCTATCTACCCATCTATACAAATATATAATATACACAATTTTCATATATTATATTGTAACTGCAATTATAATGATTTATTTAGATATTCAATTTCTGCCAGTAATAATAGCACTATAACTTATACTCTGTTAGGTATTGTACTCAGTGCTTTGAAGATCCATACTTTGCAAAAGAGGAAACTGAGTCCCAGGAAAGTTAATTAACTAATGTGACCAAAGTTTCACTATTCATAAATATCAGACCTGGTATACAAACCAGCAAAACCTGGCTGCAGGGTCCATCCTCTTAAATCTTAATCTGTATGGCTTTTACTAAATTGCTGTATAAAATGAAGCCACTTAAACAGTCCGTAGATAGTTAACCTACCAGCCCAACTCAGAGAAGATATTTTCAGTTTGTTTGGTTACTCTGGAAATTAATCTTCAAAGTCTTTTTGCCTTTATTAAAGAGATATAGTTTTCCTCTTAGCACAGCATGTGACTGTGACATCTTATAGCAAAAGGGCTATTCTTAACTATTTCTGTTGTCCTGAATTTGAAGTATTGCCTGTCACACACACGAGAATAATCTCTCAGAAGATAAATGAAGGATTCACAGATGGAACCATTGACAAATTAAAGGAAAGGTTGAGGTAACTAAATTCTTTAGATTGAAACTTTATTCTTAGTGAACACGAAATATTTTGACCTAAATTGATCATATAGATAGCTTATATTAATATCCTTGGATTAAAATGATTATCAATTTCTTAGTCTCTTACTTTGCCTTTGATGTATAAGCTATCAGAGGTTATTCCTGTGATTATTTTAACAGGATCCAAAAATAACTTGAAAATTTGAGTACATAGCATTCTGATAATAACACAATTCTGTCCAACAGTGCATGCCCCAAATTATATTCAAATATGAACATTTTAGCAGATATTATAGCATATTAATACACTATAATGTATTTTGAAATCTACTAAATAACTCACAAGGAAAACCAGCATAAAGGGTACAAATATTTCAAATGAAGGGCTATTTTAAACATTTGTTATTGTGTAAAATTTTTAACCCTTAAGCTGTATTAATGAAAAATATGATATAAATATTTGTGAGTTTCTAATCTGTATCACCTGCTGATTAGGAATATATAATACATGTACGAATGATAACCCACATTCCTGCCCCACTGATCTCTGTGTGAAAAAGGCTGGGCCCATTCAAAAAAAAGTTCTGTTCTTTCTGTTCAAGTTTACTAAATACTCATCATACAAAGGCACTAAGTGCCCTGTCATGACACGTGGCCATTGCAAGGCATTTGAAAGTGCTTCCAGCATCCATGAGTATTTTCATGTTTTGAATTGTGAGATAGGCTACTTTCCTGTCCTAATCATATCAAATCCAGAAACCGAGACCAAGCATGGTTAATTATACTTCGCAAGTCCCAGAAGTCATGACAAAATCAAAGCTACAAAAGCAGTAATAGTAATAATGAGAGAGGTAACAGGCCAGCATGATCCTCATAGCCTATCAAAAGGTTATGCTTCATAAAAGCCTTATTTTAAAGCAATGTTAAATGGCTTGATCATACATGGAATTCACACCAAACTAGTTTTATCATTAAGATTTAAGTTTCTCTTGATTAATACAGACCAACTTCCTATAATAATACGTTTTTAAAGTATGGCTCGTGTATTCTTACATCATGCTTTCTCTCTTCTTGCTTAAATTTAATTGAAAAAACAAGCTTCACAAAAGTCACCCTAGGAATAAATAGGGTATGTAATGAGCAACCATTATACATGATTTCTTCACTCATGTGGAACCCCTATAACCCACTAATGAGTTCACCACTTGTGAGGTACTAAGGCCTTTTGTTTCAACTAGGTTAATCATATTTTATGGCCAACCATTATGTCTCTTTTATTCACATGTACTACTCTTTCATTGCTAGGTAAAACCTTCATACTTTATGGTCCAATTCATTATTTGGCTGCATCTGAAAATCTAGGCTATATGAATATTTTGATATGCAAAATACACTAAAGCTCTTGTTATATTTATAAACATACAATAAGTTGTACAAAAAGGCATACTTTAAGGAGTAAATGGGAGTTCTTAAGCTTTCTCAGCCATGGCAGCACAATAAGGATGCAAACATTCATTTGTCCCGTTATTGATTATAATAATGACTCCTATGAGGCGTGATAAAAAGACTACCATGAATGTTTAAATTTTAAAAAATTACAATAAAAGACACATTGTCATTAATCCCCCTCAAAATACTCCCCTGGCCTCGAAGACATTTATCCCATCATTCTTGGCACTTACTGAAGCAGTTCTCCAGTCCTCTTTCATGAGTGTCTTTAGTTTCATCCTCCATTAAGGCAACACTCCCCATCAGACATCACTTCTTATATGGCAATTTCTGTCAAATAAAAGGATTATGGTGCAAACCAGGTGTGGTGGCACATGCCTGTAATCTTAGCAGCTAAGGAGGTGGCGTCAGGAGGATCACAAGTTCAGTTCGAGACCAGAGGTAGTCTGCATAATGTAGGGAGACTCTGTCTCAAAAAGTTAAAAAATGAGCTGAGGGTGTGGCTCAGTGGTCCAGTACTTGCAGAGCATGCAAACACGAGGCCCTGGGTTCAACAACCAGTACCAAAAAAAAAAAAAAAGTGCTAAGAGTAATGGGATAAATGAGTTGAAGCTATTGGGGAGTATTTTGAAGAGGATTAGTGGAAAGATGTCTTTTAATATAATAAATTGTTTTAATTTGAACATTCGTATCTTTGATCCTATGTGATATTGCTTGAGCACTTTCTGTGCCTTACTTCTTATGTATACATTTATATATTCATTATTTCACTTAACCGAATGCTTAAACTTGCCATATACAATAGTAATTTCCATCCACAGCTGAGGAAATAGAGGTTCAGAAAGAGTAAGTCATTTTTCCATGTCACAGACAGGCAAACTTGAGCTTCGATTCCATCCTGAACAGATTTTCCATACATTATAGCTTTACCCTGCACTCATTCCTTCCATTGTGTCAAACCAACCAGCAAAGGGGTGCTTTAAATTCCTGTTCCATCATCTCCCCAGTTCATTTCTTCATTTGTTCATTCAAAATGTGTTTATGAATACCTAGTACAGACCAGGCATGGTTACATGAATTGAGGACACAAACCAAAGTCCCTGTCCAAGCAGTTATAGTCTCAGGGCAAATTAAGTAAACAAACAAGACAATTTCAAAAAGTGATCAGTGCTGGGATGACTTACAGAGTGGAGTGTTACAGAATACAGGAAGGGGGCTGGTGGAGATGGGAGTGTCTATTTTAAACGGGAAAACCTTCCTGTGGACATGACATCTGAGATGAACTGAGAATGACCTGAGGAAGGCAACAGGTAATCCGGGCCTGGGCATTTCTGACAGAGAGAACATTACGTACAGAAACCAAAGGCAGGAACAGGCTCAGTGTGTTTAAGGAAGAGGTAGAACTGTAGAACACCACTATGGCGTAGTAGAAGACATGGTTGGAGACATAAGCAAATACCAGATACTGTAGAGCCTTATGAAACCTCTTAAAGAATTTGGTTTCACTTTTACCTTTAAAATATATTTTAAATGATATATAATAGCACAAAATTGTATTTATTAATGAGGTTACTACCATGTGATGTTTTGATGCCTGTATACATTACATATTCAGGTTAAGCATATCTATCTCCCCAAACATTTATCACATCTTGATAGCGAAAACACTCAAAATCCCTTGTTTGAGCTTTTTGAGAAAGACAATTCATAGTCATCACAAACAGTCACCCTACTGTGCTATGGCACACTAGAAATTTTTACCTCTAGCCAACTGCTGCTTAGTACTCACCAATCAACATTTCCCCTCCACTCCTTTCCCTTACATTCCCCAGTTTCTGGTAACCACCATTCTATACTCAACTTCTATGACAGCAACTTTCTTATATTCCATATATGGGCAAGTTCATGCAGTACTTGTCTCTCCATGCCTGGCTTATTTCACTGAACATAGTGAACTGCAGTCCCATTCATGTTGTTAAAAATGACAGATTTCATGCTTTTTATGATTGAATAGTATTCTATGGTGCATATATAACATTTACTTTAGCCATTCATTAGTTGAGGGACACATAGATTGTTTCCCTTTCTTGGCTATGTATAGTGCTGCAGTAAATATGGAAGTACAGATGCCTCTTCAACGTAGGTTTCATTTCCTTTGCATCTATACCTAGTATTGGGATTGCTATAAGATGTAAAAGTTCTATTTTCAGTTTTTTTGAGAAGCCTCCATACTGTTTTCCATGATGGATGTACTAATTTACATTTCCACCAGTAGCTTGGAAGGGTTTTCCATTTCCCCACAACCTTGCCAACACTTGTCATCTTTTGTCTTTTAAGTATTGGCCCTTCTTACTGGGGTGAGGTGATATCTATTGTGATTTTGATTTACATTTCCCATTTCAAGTAAAATAAAACATATAGCATTATGCCTGGAATGTTTTCAGGACTTGGAAGATGGAAATTATTGTTTTTATTATCTCCAAGATTTTGATACTCTATACTGTCTAACTGATGGGCTGTCACTTTATTTATCAAGAAATTAAAATGCTTAAATATATATTTGAAATTATGAAGTAGCAAAATCTTTAGAAAAATCCAATGGCTTGGGTTATTAGTCTATAAATATGTTATGCTCATGATTACAGGTTTTATTTTCAATTAGGTTATTTTACAAGTCAGATGAATCTTTTAGTTAGTTGAATACGAGAAAGAGATTTGGACATTTTGCATATATGAAGCTTCTTTGGTTTTGACAACTTGAGAGGTATTGTGCTTAGTTCTCAGGATCATTTTCTTACTTTCCAGACAAAAGGTTTTCTGCTGCTAATCTGCCAGTTTTAAATCCCATGGGATATGCTCTCTCCAACCTCCCTTTCTCTTATTTTTTGAGTAAATAATTGCATGATTTTTTTGCTTATGCATATATTGCTCTAAATCAAAGCTCACTAAAAGAAAACTTTACATGGAAATGAATCACATAGGAAGTTTAATGGTGTTTTGAAACAATAAACAATAAGTATAATGGTTTTTAGCCAAGTCAAACCAAATAAAAAAAAGTAAAGTATAGGTTACCTAGTTCAGGCTGATGTTATTTCTCATATTGTTTCTCTTAGAGTTAGAAAATCCAAGAGGAATAACAGTAACATCCCCCAGACTTGAGGCAACGAAAGAATTAGAAGAATAAACCCAAGATACCATGCTGTTAACTTTAAAGTCAAGGAGAGTAAGAAATCTAAGCACATAGAGCCATTCAAAATCTCTATTTGTCTGGTCACCTTTGACCCCTAATATTACAAATGAATTTCTCCAGTGTTGATATCCACATTCTCCACATGAATAATTGATGGAGAATTTGTTGGCATCATATTCAGTCTAAACAAGTCAGCAATAATCACTAATAACTCTTCTGAGTTTGAATAACTTTCTTTTTATGTGCTTTGATAAGTGTTGTATAAAATTGGAAATCTCCAGTGCTGTTTATCTTCAAGGACAGATTTTAACAATGTGGAGACCCACAAGGCTTAAATAAGTCTCTGAAAATGCAGACAGCCTATATCTCATATGAAGAAAAAGTATTATTTAGTAAATGCTATGAGTGGATGAATCACAGAACATATTCAACAGGGTAGTTATCCCTAGCAAGTCCATCTCCACATGCTCTGTGGCTTCCTTGCTAAGTCTTTAACAGTGCTCAAGAGCTATACTTTGCACCGTGGATTTCAGAGGGCACCTGACAAGCCACCCATATTTTGGAAGCAGTGAGCAGGAGGGTTAGTGAGTTGCTTAGCCCCCCTCCTTTGAGTGAGTATTTATTGATTCTGACAGAGGCATAGGGAAGTGAATGATAGAGAGTACAGTTGCATATCTCATCTGGTTCTCTGCTTTAATTTGTTTGTGGAAGTGGATTAAGGCTGATGGTAAATAGGACTGTGTAGGAAAGACAAGACACAAAAAACTGTAATGGTCACAGAAGGAGGAGAGCATCGATTAAAAAATTCAGTTTTTAGCTGGATGCTATTTTTATAATCTAGGCTTGTAGGCACACATAGGCTATTTTAATATCATGCATATGAATATATTCACAAAGTTATATGCAGTTTACAGCCTTTAAAACAAGGTTTTCCTAACTTGCAGCACTGAAAGCTCAATTTCGTGTACTGGGGTCTGAAAATAAAAAATCACCTTGCCTTTTTTGTCTCATATATCATCACCAGTAAAAGAGATTTCTGGTATTGGACCAAGATGGAATATTTGTCTAAGGTACATGAAGTCAATTGAATAGGCTTTATTTATTTATAGCTGTGTGGGCTTTGGAGATCTGGTAGTAATTAGCATTTGTCCATCACTTAAATGATACATAAATGATTTAGAAAAAAAGAAACAATTATGGGTGAGGGTGTTTGTCTGCTCTTTTGTTTTGTTTGTTTTGTTTCTGCTAAGGCACCCTGTTGATCAAACCAAAATTATGGTTAAAAATGAAATGCTACTGGTCTCAACTCATTCCTTATGGGTTTTATTTTCCCTAATTTTGAAGGGATAAAAAACTGTAGACTGAAGATAATAGTCAATTAGGTCACTACGTGGCTTTTTTCTTGTATTAAGTTCCTAGAGCTGCTATAACAAAGAACCACAAACTAGGGTACTTTAAAACAACACAAATTTATTGTCTCACAATTCTGTAGTCCAGTAGTTTGAAGACAAGGTGTGGCAGGACCATTCTCCTTCTGGAATCTGGAGGGACGAATCCTTCTTTGCCTCTTCTGGTGGCTGGTGTTTGCTGGAAATTTGTGGAATTCCTTGTGGAATTGTGGAATTCCAAACTTTGTCTCTGTTGTCATGTTTGCCATTTCCATGTCTGTCTCTGTGTTCTCTTCTTATAGGACACCAGTTATACTGTATTAAGAGCCCATTCTATTCCAGTATGACCTCATCTTTACTAATTAAGTCTACAAAAACCCTATTTCCAAAGAAGTTAACAGTTTGAGGTTCCAGGGATTAAGATTTCAACCGATCATTTTGAAGGACACAATTCAACCCTTGACAATTCTTGGTTGTTTTTCTTCAGCTGGATATGTTTTGGATGATACATTTACATGCCAGAGGGCAATAAGGACATCCCAGTAAGGAGCGAACCCGCAAGAACACTTAAAGATATATTTGAATTTCACTGACTCCCTCACCTTCTCAAGGTATTTATGGCATTCTTCTCACTTTGTTATGTTTTTAAAATGTTAGAATGTTTAAAAAGCAGAGTTCCTAGTGTATGATTTATTTCATGGAATTTCTAAAAATTACTAGAACCTAGGCATTTCACTTTACCAACTAACTTCTAATGAATCAGCATAATTTTCTCAAACCTCTAATTCTATCTATGATTCCGATAACATTCAAAGAAGCATGAAACTCAGATTGAAACCAGATGCCTACTATGTGACAGGACTCGGGCAATAAGATTTTCATTCAGTGCTCTGCATAATCCTATTGTGTTAGGCATTTTTCTATCCGTTTTACACATAAGTGAACAAAATAATTATAGTTACATGAAGCCAGAAACTTCTTATAAAGTGTTAAATGCAGAAAACTTACCCTTTTGAATGTTCCCTTAAGCCAAATAAGTGGCTTAGCAAATTTTCCTCATTCACATGGCCAACTCTTTTGGCATGCTATACAAATTGACTCATTACTATTTTATTCTTGGGTTGTGTTTATTTTAGAGGGGAAAAACATCCCCTTAACAATTTTCTTTTAATTAATTGTAGTGCCCAAACTCAGAATTGGAAGCATTATCATGTGATGATATCTTCCTTTACCTGGTATAACAAATGTTTGATTCAATTCAACTTATACAAACCTTTTATTTTAATATGACAGTTTGATGTTTTTAAGATAATATTCTTAGACTTGCTTTAGGCTGAGGAAATAATTGACTTTGTTCTAAGAGCAAGACATAGCATTTATGGAATGTAATATTCTCCTATCTTGTCTTCTCAATCTAGTGTTCTCCCTGATGGATCACTACCTAACAGCAAAAGCAGTCCCTATTCTTTTCTACCTGAAATCCATTACATAAAGAGTTAGATTTAAATACCCTTTCATGGTCCCTAAGATGTTGCCTGGTCTGATCTCTGCCCACAACGCTACACAGGACCTCACTGGCTGCCTTGTTGTGGTTGCTCAGCAGGAGCATGTCTTCTCCCTCCTCCACTCATGCTGTTTCTCAGCTCTTCCATGACCTTCTAATTATTCAGCTCATGTTTAGAAGAAATCATGGATGCTACAATAGACTGAATGTTCGTGTCCTCTCCAAATCCATAAACATAGAATCCCTATCTTCAATGCAATGCTGTTTGGAAGCATGGCCTTTGGGAGTGATTAGAATCACATGAAGTTATTAAGATAGAGCCCTTCTTATGAGAGACAAGGGAACTTATTCATGGTCTCTCTGTCTCTCTGTCTCTCTGTCTCTGTCTCTGTCTCTGTCTCTGTCTCTCTCTCTCTCTCTCTCTCTCTCTCCCTCTCTCTCTCTCTCTCTCCTCTTTCTATTTCTCTTCCATGTGAGAATATAGTTTAAAAACAGCCTTTTACAAACCAGAAAGAAGGCCCACACCAAGAATCCAAGAACATGGCTATGCTAGCACCTTGATTATGAACATCCAGCTTCCATAACTGTGTGAAATAAATGCTTGTTGTTTAGACAACCCAATATATACTTTCTGTTATAGCAGCCCAAGCTAATTAAGACAGATGCCTTCCCTAATTACTTTTAAAATATATTGTCCTCCCTTGCACCATGTTATTTTCTAGTTTCCTTCTCCATTTATTCCTTAAAAGAGTATTTCACATACATAATTACTTTTTTGTTTGCTTATTATTACTGCTTTACCCTCCATACTATAAGCTCTGTGAAGTCATAGAATATATCTATTTTGTTGACAGTAGAACACCCAATATTTATCTTATTGCTTGACACATAGTAGGTGTCCATTAAATATTTGTTGGAAAAAATGAATAGGTATAAAATACTTGGCTTCATTATGAGGTCTTGGTACATTTTTAATATTATTTTAGTTTTGGTAACCTATTTAATAATAAATGACAGATATCAAAGAAATGCCATGATGTTGGATATTTTGCATTTTTTATGCTATTCTTTTCATGACAACATTAAGATTTTAGGAGTTTTATAGTTAATTCACAGCTATTTTAAGGATATATTTGATTATCTTATTTCTTCATCATTACATAATAAAAGTAAATCAGTCTCTTGTTTCTGTCTCAGATTTTATATAGGTTAATTGGGAATATAAACAATGAAAATAAACTTAGTAGTAAACTACAAATCACAAGTATCAAACAGATAATTCTTACTTCTGAAAAAATAATATAAGAAATCAGGAAGAATGTGTGGCTATAAAAACTATACCTCTTGCAGGTTGCTGTACAATTTCAATATTGATGTAAATACTCCAAATAATGAGTCAAATATATACATATATACTTATATATACATATATATACTTATACATATACGTATATATATATAAAAGTAGATATATATACTTATATACATACATATATACGTATATGCATATGTATATACATATAAATATATATATATATATGAGATATGGCTGAACTGATGCCTATTGCCTTTATTACCATCACTTAGAGTACCAAAACTGTATTTGTTTAAATCATTAATTTGATAAGTTGTTCTTTTTTAAACAGATCCCCATGCTAATTGTTGGCATTTTAGCACTCCATAAATAACAAATATGACTACAAATAAGTGAGTAGTCATTAAATATATGCTATTAAGTTGAGATTCAAAATATGTGTACATTTTGTGACCTTTCCTATAAGAGGTTTGGGTCACAACTCCCAGCTATGACACTTACATTGCCACTTAACCAACTCTTTCTATAGCATGTGGATATATTAAGATATTAATACTTATCTCAGTGGGCATTCCTGAGATTACATGTGAAGGGCTATGTACATCATAAGTACCCAGTTACTAGCTAGCTAGTTATTGAAACTGATCTTCAGGCAGAACAATACACTCTATAACTCCTTAATCAAATAACTCCCAATAGCTCTTTAAAGGCTTTACTTGGACAATGTTTTCTAGAAACTATTTTTGATATGCAAAATCTAAATCTATTAAACAATAGTTAATAAAACCCCAAAATTTATGTTTATTTATTCTGCATGTTATAAAATCTCCAATGGTAATCAGTAAATAATTATAACCAATTTCATTGGGAGTTACTGATAAATGTTAGCACTTTGATATTATCTGGATACATTCTAATGTACAATAATATTCTGTTCCATTACAGTTTTGTTTTGTTTTGTTTAATTTTACCTGTAGGGGTCACTGGTGTCACAGGCCAATCTTCCTCTCTGTTTAGGTTTTGATAGGTAATTACCTGCTGGCAGGTAATGTATTAGAGGAATAAGGCAATATATTCTTACAATTTGCTATTCAGTAAGGAATTCATTAACATAAAGATTATGACCTAGAATATACCCTTGGGAAACTTTCATGTTGATATGCTTTTATTTAGAAGGTGAGTCACTATGTTTGCTAGAGGAAAATAGTTGACAGTAACTTCATTTTTAACTTCTTATTGGATGTAGCTGTGGCCTTCAGTCAAATGACAATGAACTAAGCAAAAAAATACCTGAGTAATTTGTTTAAAAATTTTGAGACAGATATATCCTTGAATGTCAAAAGAGGTATGATTATTGTAAGAAAAATGCAATTATATAAAAACCTACTTAATGAAAATAACTTTAAACATTTTAGACCTACTAATAAATTTAAAATAACAGTTTTTATTCCACTAAAGTTGTTCATATAATAAAGGATGAAAGAACCCTTTCTGAAAATTATTTAGGAAAGATGATGAGAATAAAATCTAATATTTTATAATATATTTTAATTCCATTTTTGTGTTTCTGTACCTAATTATTATAGCGCTATTGTTGTTGTTGTTGTTGTTAGGTGCCATCAAATTAGGTCTGACTCATAATGGCCCTCATAGGGTTTTCAGTGGCTGTTTTGAGATTGCTTTAGGAGGGAGGATTGCTGTATCCTTCTCCAGTTTTTGTGGTGCTGGGGATCCAACCACAGTCCTCTGAGAGGGCAGAGCAACACTCTACCAACTGAAGTAAATTCCAGCCCCATTATAGTATACTTTTACTTAAATATCAAATGTTGACATTTAAACAAGTTTTCTCATTGGTGAATATAGTCCAATTAGACTTATCGTTGTCTGCAGCTGTACCCCTGTAGCATCCCATCCGGTCAGATCTCAGAAGCTAAGCATGGTGGGGCCTGGTTAGTACTTGGATGAGAGACCGCCTGGGAACATCAGGTGCTGTAGGCTTGGGAGACGACCCAGCAACCCACCCCCCAAAAACAATCAACCATTGCAAACCCTATGAATAGTAGAGAAGAACTAGCAATACTGTTTCACCTGTTGTACATAGGGTCACTATGAGTGGGACACCAACGTGACGGCACCTAACAACAACAGACTTATTGTTGACCCTGGTTCTTCTCTTTGGAAAAATATAGAGATTAGAGACAAATTGAACTATATCATATCCACTTCCTTTTCTAGGACAACAAATGATATTGGGCAAGACAACACTTTACTTGGAGAAAGAACATATATGTAACCAAAAGAAGAAGGACACTTGATAATATTCCATTAATATTTATATAGGCAATACAATTAACTCATTTTATTTTTAAGAATTGATGTGTTTTTCCTTTAAAGCAGGCCTCGAGATCTTCCCAAATCTGTAAGAAAATTGCATAATCCCATGATATTTAGGACTGAACTCATTAAGTTTTTGTAAAATTAAAAGAGGATTTTCAGAGTTAATTTTTTAATTCCTTAGAATTTTCTTTGTAAGCTTTATTTCACTATGAAGGGCAAATGTTGTATTAAAGTTTAAATGCAAGTGAGTTCATTCTGAAAAAAATGAATGTATTTGAACTAGAACTGCAAATGTTTGACAGAAATTGGATAGTGGTTCTTAAAGAAACTCTCAGCAAAGAACTATAATGAGTTTTAAGATTTACTTCTAGTATCTTCACAGACCAACAGGACTTTGTTTGCTATCACATCTTAAATTATCTAGAGAACATTCAGGCTTCAAAGATCAAGAGATATGTTTAACTATGGTCCAAAGAACAATGTGAAAATATGATGTGGCAGTCACAACAAAAGTTATCAAATAAAAGCCATTTAGCTTAAGATCAGTTTTCCTTACCTGGAAACTATAATATATTGAGACTTTTCATAATTTGAAAAATAATCTTTGTACAATTGTCTCTTACTTAATGGATTAGAATATTTATTTTGAGGGGAAAGCATCTTATTCCATTCTTTTTGGTGGTATGTTGTAAAACAAATCATGATTTTAATTTTGAGTGGTAAATTTGTTCTAAAAACTAGACTAGCCAAGTTTTTCAATCTCCTAGGAAAGGGCCATAAACAAAGCATAGAATTTCATATTATTATTAAGCAATTAAATAACTAAATTTTTGAGCCTATATAATATACTAATATCTGTTTAGAAATAAAGTCATAAGATGTGATCTTTTAATTAACTTATAATTTGGTTGAGAAGAAATGGAAATAAGGTAAAAGCAATGACTGATAATATAGTATTATGTGCCCAGTGCATGCAAATGCTAAACAAAAATAGTTTACTAAAAGAGGGAAGATATCCATAACTGTGACCCACCATCATGAGCAAAATTTATTTGTGAAACTAATCACAAGTGAAATACAGAATTCATGACTTCTATAAGCAGATTGCCATATATTTATCAATTCAGCTTCTTTATTTTGAGATAAGTAACAAAGGCAAAATAGTAAGTGATATGTCCACTGACAAAAAACAATTAATCATCTAGAGTGCTGTTCTAATTACGAAGTAAATATAGCAGCAAAACTGGCTTGGTTTCCAGACCCATGGTAATCCTTTTATCCTCTCTTCTTCTACTCTAGGCTCAATTACCCAAATTATTTTCCAAAAATGCCTTTGATCAGTCACTGCCTTGTTTAAAGAACTCTTTAAGGCACCATGAGATCTGAACTTAAGGCTACATTCCTGCTTCTCTTCTCACTACCTTCCCTGATCCCTGTGTAAACTAAACACAAGCAAAGCTATTCTCTAAACATGTGCTGAACGTTTTTAAAACAACATGCTTTCCTATGCAGTAGCCTTCTCCCGATGTGGCCCTTCCCCTAATCTCTTCATCAAACTTATCCATCCTATGTTCTCCTCAAAAAACACCTCTGGGGAACTTCCTTGATCTCTTCCAGTTGGAATTAATTTTTCTCATGCTTAGCCCATTATACTTCTGGAGTGTGCATCTATTTCTTCCAAGATGCTGAATTATCATTGAGGAGTGAGACCTTATATTTTTGTGTCATCTACAGTACATTGAAAAGCTTATACACAACCACAGAGAAAGAGCTATTATGTAGCAGTGTATGAGTATTAATAGTAATATCATTAACATAGCTAATATGCATTAGACACTTACCCAGTATCATGCATAGATCCAAGTAATGTAGGTGAAATCACTATATAAAGCCATGAAGTCAGCTCCAGGGTCCTTGTTTTCAGTAATGTGGAGCTAGCTGCTTTGGACCAAACCCTGATTCTACTACTTAATAGCTAAGTAATTACTCTGCATCAAGTTTTCATCAATAAAAAATTATTGACAGCAGGGTTTGGTGGTTCAAGCCTGTAATCCCAGCGACTCAGGAAGCAGAGGCAGGAGGAGCGCAGGCTTGAGGCCAGTGGCAGTCTGTGTAATTTAGAGAGATCCTATCTCAAGATAAAAAATTAAAAATGGGCTGAGGGTGCATCCCATTGATAAAGCACTTGCAATGTATGTGCTAGGCTGTGGGTTCAACCTCCAAGTGTGACAAAAAAAATGATAGATATGTGTGTGTGTGCATGTGTGTGTGCATATAAATATATATATATATATGTATATACACACACACATATATATAAGTATATCTATAACACACAGGCCGGGCTGGGATTTGGCTCAGTGGGTAGAGCGCTGCACTGCAGTCTCTGAGGTCCCGAGTTCAATTCCCAGCACCACAAAAACGGGAGAAGGGCCTGGCAATCCACTCCCAAGGCAATCCCGAAGCACTCAGCCATTGAAAAGCCTATGAGGGTCGCCATGAGTCGGATATTGACTCGACAGCACCTAACAACAACAACACAATAACACACATATGTTATAAGTAGTATTTACCTGGTAGATTTTTTTTTTTTCAGTACTGGGGATTGAACCCAGGGCCTTGCACTTGCATGCTTTGCAAGTGCTGGAACACTGAACTGCACCCTCAGCCCTTTTTTTTTTTTTTTTTTTTGAGACAGGATTTTACTAATTTACACAGACTACCTCTGGTCTTGAATTTGTGATCCTCCTGCCTCCATCTCCCTTGTCACTGGGATTTACAGGCATACACCACTGCACCAGGCTCTGGTAGATTTTTTTAATAGACTAATTTAGATAATTCATATTAGTACTTTGAATAATACCTAGCATATAACAGTATAGATTAAGAGCTAATTCTATTCATTATAGATTGTTCTATGCATTTGAGTTAATAAATTCAACCTACTTCGGCAAAACATACCTACTTTTTCACCTCCAATTACAATCCTATTCTAGTTTGAAGGAATGGCCTGCAAGCCAATTCCTCTTGAAATCATTTCCAAGGCCAACATGATTATTCTTTCATTGTATTGTAGACATGTAATCTTCCATAGCAGCAAACGCTATGTTATCTGTAGGAAATAGTTACAGTCACCTATAGTTAGTATAATGTGAGAAGTAGGTATGAATTATGAACTTTTCCTTTAATTGGCAGAAAAGGATCATCTCCCTTTTGTGTTTGGCATCCAATTTTCCACTGACTTGCCTAAACAAGTGAAAAACACTTTTGTAGTAGGCAAGAAAGATCTGAATAGGAATATACCAAACAAAAACTCTATACTTGGTTCCACCTACAGCAGAATTCTAATTTATAAATTGGAAAGAAAAAAATCTCTCCAAGTCACCAGGTAGTGTTAACATATCAAAAATGAAATGTTTACTTAATGTGCTCGTAAAATCCCAATTTAATTCAATCTTTTCACATACAGGAATTGTTTTGGTATCTGAGGAACCATACTCAATTTTCTAGATTATATTAAAGCATGTTTTTAAAGAGGTGATCCATAAAGATGTATTTTCCTATAATGAAAAGTAAATATATACGAGGCATTTTCCCTGAATAAGATCAAAGGGATTTTACAATAGAGGCCGGGACTTGATAGCTTGTTAGGTCAGCCTTACTCCATGGTGTGCCTCAGGAGCCTGATGTAAGTAACCCTAGGAGAGGCTGCGATGAGGCATTTTAATGTTGCAGTATTTTGGTCCTGCTTCTGAAACTAAAACATAACAGTCACTGAAGCCAATCATTGACTAATGTAATTGGTTTATTTATTTATATATTTTTATTTTGCAAGCACTCTACCACTGAGATGCACCCACAGCCACTTTTTAATTTTATATTTTGAGACAGGATCTTGCTAAATTGCCCAGAGCCTGCGATCCTCCTGTCTCAGCCTCCTGAGTCACTGGGATTACAGGTGTATGCAACCTTGCCCGCAATTAATGTAGTTTTTAAGACTGAAATAATTTTTACCCCTTTTCTCTGGTGGAAATAATCTATACAACCTTAGACATTATTTCATTTTTTGTGATTTTATAATTTAGTGGAATAATAGGAAGCATTAATTTGTCTTAACCTTGTCCCAATACATTGTGAGGAACTCTCTTTTGTAAATGTCTGAGATCATCTCAAGGTAACAGTAAAATATTCTTAATGGTAAAGATTCGGAAGAAAAGAGGGAGGGTGGTATATAAAATAAAATAGGGGGAAAAAAGGTGAGAAATTCAAAAGTTAACTTCTCTTTCAGGTTTCTCAGTGGAAATGCATGCATTTGTACAGGCCACAATTTGTTTCCCTGCTATGTGTTAGGTATGTGATAAAACAATTTTAAGTACTTCAAATACATGTATGTGGGATGTTAAGTGAAAGTAGTTTCATTTTAGTAGTCATCTGGTCATATGCCTTTCAAGCCCTGGAAAACCCTTGGATTACAATGAAACAGATATTTTATCAAATGTGTAGGAACTTTTCATAATGAATCATTTCCTTCTCTTATATCCATATCATATCATATCTACATGATTTTCAAAGATGAGTTCTATGTATTTTAAATTTCATAAAAGGATACATGGCAGTACAACTTATGGATACATCATAGATATTTGAGAAAGTAATTTCACATGAGCTGGGGTTTAGCTCACTTGGTAGAGTGCTGTTTTGCACTCTCTGAGGACCCAGGTCTGATCCCCACCACCACAAAAAAGGGAGAAGGATGTGGCAATCTACTCTCAAGGCAATCCTGAAACAATCAGCCATTGAAAACCCTATGAGGGTTGCTATGAGTCAGACAGAACTCAGTGGCACCTAACAACAATTTCACATAGCATCTCTGATTTTATTTACTTATTTATTTATATTTTACTTATTTATATTTTTATTTATTTGTTTAATTTTGTGGTCCTGGATGGTTGAACTCAGGGACTTGCCCATACTTTGCAAGTGCTCTACCATCAAGCTCCATCCCTCATCCCTTTGTTTTCCTTTCTTTTTTCTTTTTTTTTTTTTTTAATCTTTTTCAAATTTTTTATCTTGAGACAGGGTCTTGCTAAGTCCTGCAGGCTGCCTCTGGCCACAGACTCACAATACTCCTGCCTCCGCCTTCCCCTGAGTTGCTGGAGTTATAGGCATGAGCCACATGCACAGCTTGTTTGTTCTAAATTGTAAATTAGTATTAATTTTAAGATACTTTTAGTGTCCATCAAAGAGATCAAAAGGCAACATAATCAATATCACATGCTTTTACTAAAATTGGCATTGATAGCTTCAAAATAAAACCTCCCTTTGCACTAAATTGAGATAATCCCAAATACATAATATTGAAGTAGAAATAGCTAGTATACTAGCATGTCCTCCTCCCTCTACTGTTCTTTTTAACTAATATGACAGGGTTGAATTTTTCTCCCCTATTAGCCTCAACCCCTAACATCTCCTAGAATTGACATATATAATACAAAAATAACTAAAAACAATAATAGATTATGTGACTCAACGCATGTTCACAATTTAAAGCCAAGGATTGGAATAAGGCTTCCCTTCTCAAGAAAAAAAACTCTAACTAAAACCTAAAATGCAAATTTAACAAGCTCTAGGCCTAGGCCTATGGAGAATATAGGAGTAACATCCCAACTAAGAATGATACAAAAACAACTGTCTGCAATTGACAGACTCTGCAACATTTATATCATCCCTATGACACACAAGCTCCCAATACCATGGTATGGTCTGCGTCTCCGTGTGAGGATCAAGAACCAAGGTAAAGACTATCTCAAAATAGGGTTGAGACATGGAGACAAAAACCTTGGGGGTGAGGGAAATGAAAATATAAAAATCCTAAAACGATGAAGAAAGCAAATGCCAAAGAAGTACAGGTAACCAAATCAAGAATTGGAACACAAAATCATTCCACACTAAATTATTTTTATGAAACATTCCAAGGAAATTGCTAAATATACAATTTAGGCTATTGAAATTGACGAATGGGAGAGCAACTTTTATTTTTCAAATATCAAGGAATTTTTTTTGTTTGTTTCTGTTTTTTTACAATAGGAGCTCCCTATGCACCCCAGGCTGGCCTCAAACTTGCTATGTAGCTTAGGCTGGCCTTGGACTCACAATTTTCCTACTTTAACCTTTTCAGTAGCTTAAATTATAGGCATGCACCACTAAAGTTATTTTTTCAAAAGAAGAAAAATTGGCTAGATATGAGAACAAATTAAATACCCTTAAATGAAAATCATGACCCCTGAAGTTTGAAAAAAAAAGTCTACTAGAAGTAAGACAAGAAAAAAATTGTGAATTGGAAAGATAATTGAGGGAATTCATTAAGAATATAGAACAAGGAGATAGAAAATATGAAATGTTGATTTAGATGTATAGAGGAAAAATTGAAATACATCAAGACAAACCTGGTAGTAATTCTGGAGGAGAGAGAATAACAAATAATTACTATTTCAAAAAATTATATGTGAGAATTGTCTAGAATTTGAGGGAAGACAGAAATTCTTAAATCAAATATACACTCTAGCTCACCAAGTGCTTTGTTTTTTTAATCGCTGAAAGATAGTATAGATCTTGCTGTTTTTAGAGTTCTGAAATTTTTTGATGATATGTTATTTATCTGTATCCATTTTTATTCTCTTCCTGGAATTGTCAGTGAACCTTTCAAATATAGAAACTCATGTTTTCAATGCCAGAAAAACTTATCATTTATTGGACATTTTAATCTTCTCAGTTTCATTAGTTCATGTCTTTGTTGAGCCATCTGGATGTTAGGCGCTCTGATTTGATGCTGTTCCTCTAATTACACCTATCTTTCTTTTCTTTCACTTTTCATCTCTTTGACATTACATTTTTCTCTCTGAGAAATCTCCTTAATTTTCTTTTTCATTTGTAATTTTTATTCCCTATGTTATTTAATTATCTTGAACAATGTCTTGTCTTTCACAAAACCTCTGGTTATTTTTTAGTGTATATAATATTTTCTTCTATCTCTTTGCTAATTATAATTGCTCTGAAACATTTTTCTACTCCCAACTTTGTCTCTTTTATTTGAGTTCATTTGGTCCATTTGTTTCTGTTTCTGTATTTTTGTTAAATAATTTCTTCAAATAGCTGTGACTATGGACTACCTAATAATATTTAAGAGTGTGGTAAAGTTACCAAAGAGCTAAGTAAAGGCTGTATATGTTGAGAGAGGCAGGGCGACTTATTGACTGATGGATCTCCAGTAGGGAAATGTAACTGAGCTATTGAAATGATGGTTTTCAAAGATTCTCAAATTTTTAATATACTAGAAGGCTATTGTGAATGTCACATTAAACAATGGATATTACAATGAAAATTAAGATATAGAAATGAAAATTTCCTCAAATTCTCTCTCTCTCTCTCTCTCTCTCTCTGTCTCTCTCTCTCTCTCTCTCTCCATATCTATATCTATATCTATATCTATATCTATATCTATATATATCTATATCTATATATATATTGTTGTTGTTAGTTGCCGTCGAGTCGGTATCCAACTCATAGCGACCCTCATAGGGTTTTCAATGGCTGACTGTTTCGGGATTGTCTTGGGAGTGGATTGCCAGGCCCTTCTCCCATTTTTGCGGTGCTGGGAATTGAACTCGGAACCT
The DNA here is from genome assembly GCA_007922755.1 of Pedetes capensis. NCBI lineage: Eukaryota > Metazoa > Chordata > Mammalia > Rodentia > Pedetidae > Pedetes > Pedetes capensis. Next base: position 61,540 of record VMDO01004377.1, read on the forward strand.
CAGAGACTGCAGCGCAGTGCTCTACCAACTGAGCTAAATCCCAGCCCATATATATATATATATATATATATATAGTTGTTGTTGTTGTTAGGTGCATATATATTATATGTTGTTGCTAGGTGCTGTCGAGTCATGTCCAACTCATAGTGACCCTCATAGGGTTTTCAATGGCAGATTGTTTTCGGGATTGCCTTGGGAGTGGGTTGCCACATCCTTCTGCCATGTTTGCAGTGCTGGGAATTGAACTTGGGACCTCAGAGACTGCAGAGCGGTGCTCTACCAACTGAGCTAAATCCCAGCCCCATATATATATAGTGTTGTTGTTTTTAGGTGCTTTCAAGTCAGGTCCAACTCAGAGCAACCTTTGTAGTGTTTTCAATGGCTAGTTGTTTCGGGATTGATTCAGGAGTTGAGTGCTATATCCTTCTCCTATTTTTGCAGTACTGGGGGGATCAAAACCAGTTCATCAGAGACTTCGAGCAAAACTCTACCAACTGAGCTAAACCCTAGCCCATATATATATATATATATATATATATATATATATATATATATATATGTGTGTGTGTGTGTGTGTGTGTGTGTGTGTGTGTGTGTGTGTGTGTGTGTGTGTTTTGAGGTACAAGGAGGTTGAACCCAGGGCCTCACGCATGCTTTGTAAGTACTATTCCACTGAGCTGCACCCCTAGCCCATTTTTTACATTTTTATTTTGAGACAGGGTCTCTCTAAGCTACACAGGCTGCGTCTGGTATTGAGCTCACCATCCTCCTGCCTCCACCTCAAAATATCCAGTTCCAAATATATTTTATATATGTATTTGTACATGGTTCTGAAATGAGAATACCAGTTGAATACATATAAAATATTTGTACCTTATAGTATTATATAGATGTCTAAGAAAAGATTGCAGATAAATGAGCTATATATTCACTTCACCTGCAGCTGTAGCACTATGGCAGATCCCGCCAGATCTCGGAAGCTAAATAGGGTTGGGTCTGGTTAGTACTTGTATCGGAGACCGCCTAGGAACACCAGATATTGTAGGCTTGGATGAAGGACCCAGCAACCTACTCCCAAAAAACCAATCCACCATTGAAAACCCTATGAATAGCAGAAAAGCACTGACAATAGCATTTCACCTGTTGTAGGTACGGTTGCTATGAGTAGGACACCCACTTGAAGGCACCTAACAACAACAACCACATTCACTTCAGGTAGCTGAGGAAAAGAAAATAGTAACTAGATTAAAAATAAAGCAAACTATTTGAACTAATGAGAGAGTTTGGAAAGCTGCACAAAAAGAACATAGAAAAATAGAAAAATAATGTTCTGCATTATTGACATAATTATAAAAATAAGAACTGATATCTACTAGAACTAATAGTTTAACAAAGTAATTGAATAAATGACACAAAATTAATAGGAGAAAATCTCAATTTTTGGAAAGAAAATATAATAGGAAAGCTACTAATTCATAATAGCAACAGAATCCATAAGGTATCTAAAAATACATCTCATAGTAAATATACAATGTATTCATGGAGAAAATTATAAATCATTATTGAAGGAACAAAAAGATGAATAAATTAAGAAATAAACTATTCCCATGGATAGATAAACAAAACTTTTATGTCATTCTCAAATAAATGCACACATTCACTAAAATTTACATAAAAATTAAGTTTTTTATGAAACTTGATAAACTAATCCTACAATTCATGTGGAAATCTGAAAGGTAAGAATTATAGGATTTTAAAGAACAAGATAGAAGAACTTGCCCTGTCTAATATCAAGATCTAATATAAATCTACAGAAATTAGGGCTCTTTAGATCTACAAAAGGAAAAATGAGACAGAAGTATAGCCATAAAGATACAAGAATTATCATAAAATAGACATGCTTTAAAAATCTACTGTCCCCCACTCCCAGCCCTTAGAACCTGGAAACACTTCTTCTGCAGTGAGTAGCCTCCTCATGGGAAAGCAGCAAACCCTCTGCCTTCAGATCGCAGGAACAATGGATTGCTCCAACTGAACTGCCAATCTGGACCCAGCCAATCATTTCTCTCTCATAGGAGCTTAGACTTGAGACCCAGAAATATCTAAACAGTTAGCTTTTCGATGTACGCAATCAGGATATAAGGCAAGTGTCGGAGAATTCTATTTTAGCACCCACACATATTTTGAAGAGTATGTGAAAACAGAAACCTCACTGATAAAAATTTAAAAATGAAACAGACACACACACACACACACACACACACACACACACACACACACACACACGCACACAAAGGGAAAAAAGAGAGAAGGTGGAAGTTGGGAGAAACTCTGCTTCTGAGTACTCTTTTTCTCATTCCTGTTCCTAGAAATTCCTATTTTCACTTCTAACCCTGGAGTTGTCTTATTTATTTATTGTGTTTCTTTCTTAACTTTTTTCTTAAACTACTTTCAGGAGAGTTTTTGGGTTTTATTTCCAACCAAAAACCTTGGAATAATACGGTTTGACTATTATCTTTAGCCTTAACATTTTTAAATGATGGTGCCTGACTTTATAAAATACCACAGGCTTTGTACCTTCAATGATACAATAGCTTTATAGATAACAAAATTGATGCAAGTGATATTTCTTAAACTGAGAAGAAGTACCAAGAGCGGTTTTTGCATACTGCTCTGGTCTTCTGTAGATAAGATTAGTTGAAGTCACAGTGATACCTATATGGAAGTAAGGTCCAAAGGTAAGGCATTACAAAGGCCAAACTAAATGAACTGGCATTGATTGTGCCTTAAAATATTTTTGTCTGTTATTGAATATCTTAAGATGGTTTGTTTGCATCTTCATTTATTTTGCTGTCCTAATAGTGTTGTTTTATCCCACGATCAATATATCCCAGTAATGTGATCTAGTTACTTTCTCCCCAATTTTTGTTCCTCTTAACTGATGATGAGCAAAATGTATATTTGTAATATAGCTTCCAGGAACATACACTATTATAATTTTGTGCAACACACAGTAGCCTCCACAACTTTTGCAAAGCTTTTTTTTTTTCCCCATCTTGCTCCTCTTTGGCTATCCTGGATCATGAAATTATCATGTTCTAAGCCCTCTGAACAGGTTAGAGTATCTGGTTCTACAACATAATACTAGTGTCAGTATGTAAATGACTTAATTCTAATGGATTCCTACAGCAGTATAAAAATGTGCCTTCTATTGTGTTGCTTGTTACATCACTGAATCTGCAAAAATGTCTCTCTGCTTTACCTGGATTGATCAGTGGCTGATATATCTGAATTATATTCTATGACCTTGAAGGCAAGAATTCTGCCTGTAGGTTATAGATGGCATTTGAATTACAAACTCCTCCTCTTGTTTATGTGACACAGACTTATTTAAATCTACTGTTCAGATTATTTTCTTGGGTATTTGGGTTGATCTTATAATTTATCATCGAGATCATGTAACTTAAAATTTAAAGAGGTGTTATTAAGAAATACACTGGGACATCCAGCATAAATAAGCACTATACCTATCACATCAAGATATAACCTCACCCTTCTTATAGTATATGCAAAAATTAGTTACAATGAGGTATTTGGAGGGTTTTCTTGCAATTTTTTTGATCTCTGAAATTATAATGATAAAAAGATGGCACATTTCTGAGAAGTTGTTGTTGTTGTTGTTAGGTGCCATCGAGTCAATATCCGACTCATAGCGACCCTGTGTATGACAGGCGAAACACTATTGTCAGTGCTTCTCTGCTGTTCATAGGGTTTTCAATGGCGGACTGACTTTTGGGAGGAGGTTGACAGGTCCTTCTCCCAATCTGAGAAGTTAAGAAGTGCTTAAAGGACCAAACAAACCCTTCCTTTATTTCACTTCTGTTCCTCTTACCTCTATTATTAAACTCACCATAATATATTGAAATTATTGGTTTATATCTCCATATCCTTTACAATGCTCAGTCTAGGTAATATGCAGGCCTAGCACATTGTTTATGACCTGGAAGAAATCCAGTGCATGCTTTTGTAATGGTAATGATTTGAATAAAAGTGAATTGAACAGAATAGAATATTTTGGGAAATTTTCATTTTTAGGAGTATGAATAGAGAGGATTATCTATACAAGAGATAGAGTGTGTTACATGTAACATACCTATATATGAATATAGCAGCATATAACATGCTTGTATAAAATTGCAATTCGTAATGTAGCTCAGTGTATCTGGACTGAAGGAGCAAGGTGGTGCAATGGCTAAGATCAACTCTGGAAAAAGATTGAGTGTCTGAATCTAGACTTTGCCACTTACTAGCTGCATAACCTTCAAACAACTAACTTTTCTGTGTATGTTTCTATCTATAAATTATAAGGTTAATAGTATTGTTCTCATGAAGCTGTGAAAAACAAATGTGTTATTTCACATTAAAGAGCTTGAAACAGTGCTCAATTCATTATAAACACCCAAGAATTGATTGTAGTTTTGCTGCTGCTATTGTTGTTTTTATTAAAGACTGAGCCTCAGATGCACACACTAGAAAGGATATATTATGTAGTTGTTATTTTGAAAGAGTCACACTACAACTTGATGATGCTTTGCTTATTCATGAAATAACAAATCAGCTCTTTCACTTTAATTAAATAATAATTTAAAAATGAGAATAGGAGTAGGTAGATGAAATAATTGACATGGGAGGAACCAATTGACTTAAATTGTAATCTAAAGGCTTGACCCAACACATTAAAGAATGAAATACAAATGAACACTTATAATCTCTTATCTTTACTTTTTTATTTTCCTTTCCAACTCTCAAAGAGTGAAAATGTATTTAAACTATTTCCATTTATACCTATGAAGGTAGAAAATTGATGGTCTTATCCTTAATCTTTATTCCTCAAAATCATTTCACTTAGAAACAGAAAAATTTATATTTATCATGAAAAAAGACAACTGGATTACCCAAGGATTGACTTGTAAATTAAGAATTCACTTAATGTGTATAAACAAAATATAACATTTTTAGAGTGTATAAAAATGACTTAAATATGATTTTTATAAATATTTCTTAATATTTTATAAACTCTTAACATAAAAGCTTACTACATAAATTTCTAAAAGCAGATTATGGCTTATTTAAGTATTTACAGAAAGACTTTCTAGCCTCTTATAACGATGTCTAAGTACCATCTCTCTGCTGTTTGATATTACATTTTATAGAGTGCATCTTTATGAAATGTTAAATCTGTTTCCATTCAGAACCAAACCAAACAATACATGATATTAATGAATTCTGCAATATGGTAGACATGTATCTGGCTTTTACATCTTAAGAGACTAATTGCTGATAAACTTAAACTGTTATAAGACATGCCCCCAAAATAGGAATGTCTTTGGGTTACCATTTTAATTTTATTTCTAAATTGGATGAGTCTTTCCAAAAAAAGATAAAACCTCCACATAATACATAACTCACTACACAGATATCGGATGCTATCATTTTGTGTATATATGTTTCTATATGCTCTAAACATGTTAATCAGGCAAATGCTTTCATTTTCAAAAGTGTACTGACTATTTTTTTTAGTTCTGTTTGCTTACCCTAAAGGGTGCCATGCAGAACAGGTGTGAAATTGAGAGATCAGCCATTTTCAAAGGGCACAGCAACAGCTGGGAAGATTGAGTTTCTTACACATTATACCTTGTGATGTTTGTTGGATTTTAAGCTACTGAGGTACTTTATCTGAAAACATGTCTTGTTCCATTAATTTTCACCTTAGCTGGTGAATTAAGATATGAATTATCCTTTTTTCAATGTTTGGTAGGTGTATTATTTCCCAGGAAATAGAAATAAGGGAATGTTGGGGACTTTTAAAATCGGAAAATCAATTTAATTTTCAAGAGAAATGAAGTAAAAAAGATTATTTCTCTCTTTTCACATCCCAAACACAGTGCACCATCATGTCTTGCTTCTCCACATTCTCTTTGCCTTTTCAATGTGGTCTTCAGGAGTTTGCTATAACAGCCTAGCTTTGATTTGATTAACTTTACTCCGTTTTTACGTCAGATCTCAGAGTACCCTTTTCACAGTTCAGGGACAGGAAAGGAAGGAGTCATCATTGTGATTCAATTCTATCCACTAGAATTGACAGGACTCCTACAAAGGAGAACTTGGAGGATATTTGGAAGGAAGGGAAAAGTTTTGTCTCTGTCCTCAATAATAGTCCAGTTAGGATAATTATTCAAATGCCCAGTGCGTGCAAGGAAAAGTTTAATATCATAAGAAATATGAAATAAGAGAGATCCCACAAACTGAAACAGTAGGATACTACAAATGGATGGAGACTTGAACTGTGAAAAATGTGCAGAATTGGATAGAAAGAGAGAAGTAGAGATAACAGAAGGTGCCTGTTAGAGAGTTTTACATATGTAAAGTCACAGAGGATCAGATAACCATGACATGTTCTGAGGGACCATGTGATTTACTTGATTGGCAGAAGGCTTCAGGCAGGGGACAGTGGGAAATAAGGCAGGATGGTTTGGGTTGAAAGATAAGAAGATGCGCCAGTTTCAACCAAGAGCAGTAATTTAATTAGGCATTGTAATTTGTTGCAAAATCAGAGTTTGGAGGCATCACAGCCAAATAAAAATGATTGTTCTGTAATCTCTGTCAATTTACCCTTCCCCCCTTTAACTTATCATCATGTATATAAAAAATTACATACATTAGAAAAAGACTTAGAGGATTCTTTCTTAACTTTTCATACAGTGTATTGCTTCCCACTTGAAAAATGAACATAATGTGTATGCCTTTAACACATATAAATTATACAAATTTAAAACCCATTAGTTATTATAGAGTTGTTTGTTTAATATGCTTTTAACACACTATAATAAAAGCATTTATTATTAAACATATGCACATTCAAAGCTAGGTTGAAAACCTAGTGAAAATGCAATTTACAGTTTAGAAAGTTTTCAATAAAATGATTGGATTATATCAATGGCAAAATCTATTTTTAAAAGATGAAAAGTAAATTATATTACCAAGATATTTTCTACTACTTTTCCTGAAAACATAAAAAAGCAAACAATTGCAATCCAATTAATAAATGTAACCTTTTAGCTGTTCCCTTCATATAGGTACATGGCTGCGGAGGAACCTAGAGAACACAGCCTGTGGCCTGTTGTAGTTCTTCCACACATCGTTGGAAAATAAAAGTTGATCTTGTTCCTCAGTTTCACAGGAACTAAGACAAAATTCAAATAATAAAAGAAGGTCCTTATTGCAAAGTTCCATGTCTATAATCACTCAGTGGAAATTTGAAAGAAAAGTCAGCTATCATAATAGTAATCAGTAGCTGGACCAGGTTATAATTTTACTAGATCTGCTAGATGTTTTATTGTTTTGTTTGCTTTTTTAGTTTGTTTATATGCAAAAAGGGATCCTAAAAAATAAGACAATAGGCCTGATGATATGAAATAGATAGAAAATTTTTAAGAAAGCTCTATGAGTGCTACTGGGGAAAAATAAAATATCTTATTTATTTCCCCAAATTTGGTCTGGATATATTTAAGTTTTACATTTAACCAGAAGAATGGCCTAAGATGATAACTAAAATTATTCTATTTCTCTCAAAAAATGGTTATGGATATGTAAGTATAGATATTCCTTGAAATAATTCACTATCAAAATAGTGCTTATCAGGAAAACATGGCTCCATTAACTCAACCGTCCTCAAGGTTCAAGGGTGAATGCTCTCTCATTGATTGATTTCCTCTTGGTTGGGAAATCTAGTGTGATATTGATGGCTTGTAAAAAATGTGATTTTTTAAAAAGATAATTGTTTTCATAACCTATACTTACTTGACTTGCTAAGCAATTTTTAGAATTTTGTTTCTAATAGTCAAAACCCCCCCAGAAAAATAAAATGTGACAGTTATTATTTCACATTTCTTATTTGATATATGAAAGAAAGGTACAAAGCACCTCTCTGATAACTCTCCTGCCACCTCATTTGGCCCTTAACCAATACCTAGTGAGACATGGTGTAGGCAGCTATGCTTAAAAGATGACCCTTTCCATGATGATTCCCAGCCAAATCTTTATTAGCCAGGGGCTGTCAGTTCTTCCTAATACACACTACTCTTGTTCAGTATAGTGATTTGCACAAAACAGCTCACAAAAATCTACCTCTCTATGTAGCAATAGTTTTACAAGTCCTTCAATAGTAGTATTTGGAAGATCAACTCAGTTATCAAGTATGTCTTCACTGCATGCAAAGAAAAACTGATTATTTAAAAATCCTTTGAAATTTCTTATTGTTTTATTGCAAATGTCTGAGAAGGTTTCTTAAGTTAATGTTACAAAAGTCAAATAAAAGAGATAAAAGACGTTACTTTGTTTTTTTAAGGAAAAATTCCAGCCTGGCACCTGTGCTCATAAAGTAATATAATATTCTTTGCATTAATGAGATATGGTATATTGACTAATACTCTTAAAAAGTAAAATTCAAAGACCAAGCCATTGAGAATACAAAAACTGCTAACCTTAACTACATTATAATTTCGACCTGTCAACAGTATTATCAGGACAGCAATTTTAGAGATAATTTCTAAGTACTGCTTAGAGTATCCTACTTGTATTTAATGAAAATATGCTTTCTCAAACAATCAAATATTTGCCCTAAGTGCTACTTCAGGATGTTTATATTTGGTCAACTAAAGAGTCAAAGTCAAGCACTCATTTTCAATGGGGCTTGGGAGTAGCATGCAATTAGGGGATTGGGAAATAGTTGTGTACCTAATGAAAATTAAGGAAATCATTTACTACCAGATGAAGGTCAGTTTAAATGTTTCGCTCTTATTTTATCTCTCATAAATGCAAACTTCTTAGACATGTGGGATGATCTGTGAAAGTTTTACTCATTGAATTTACCATTACGGTTAAATAAGCAGATCACTTTTATCTTTGAACATCAATGATACATGCTCTATGATAGAAGTTTCTATGAAAACAGACTCACTCATCTGGACACTGTGGCTCACACCTATAATCCCAGGTACTAAGGAGGATCACAAGTTTAAGTCTAGAGTAAGCCTTTGCAACTAAATGAGACTCTACCACAAAATAAAAGAAAAAAGAAGAAATCATTCAAATAGGTTCCCTCTGTGTGACTTTTATTTATACTCTCAGCCAAGTCAAGAGTATCATACTACATATCCATACCTAGGACTAGCTCTCCAAGTTTCAGAGGAACTACTCTCCCATAGAACAGAGCACAGAATTTTGCATATTACTGTCAGCCCATAAATTATTGTTGAAATAAATTATATATGACTCTTTGCAATATCCCTAACTAAAATGATTAGTTCCATTATTTACACTTTTTATCCATAGGTAATTACAGCAGCCAAAGTCCCTGCTATACTTGATATTTATTTCTTCTTCAGTAGATTTCCACATCTACCTCTACACCTCCTTAAAATTTTGATGTTATCTCAGGAATAACATCAAAGGTTAGGTGCTTGTTTTGTAAGTGCACCTTGGGGGATAATTTACTGCCTTACCATGAGAAAAGATTAAAAATTAATTGGAAGGCAAAAATACTACCACGTAGAACAAATAGTTCATTTGGCTATCTTTTTTTATTATCATTTAATGCCTTATGCTTTATAGGTACAAAGTCTTTCTGAAGCAATGCTTGTGGAACTCTCTTAATTTAAATTTTCAACTTTGAATAATAGTTGACATTGAAATTGTTCAGCTATGTTACAGTCTCTCTTTTCAAGAGAAAAACATTTCTTAAAGCCAAGCCACCCACAAAATTTTGTAGAATTGAAAGACAGTTTCCCAATGGTTTTAGTCTTAGTCAAATTTGGATTATGAATGTCCTGACTTTGTAGATATAAAGGAGATATAAGCTGCAGCTGCATGTATATATAGTGTAATTCAAATGAACAAAATGTTTCTTCAATTTAACACATTTCAATATATATCAGTGTTATCTTAAAATTATGAAATAGACATTGAAGTATTTATCAATATGTGCTGATAAATGATATAATGGTAAGTGCAAATTTCATTTTCAATTCTAAAAGACCAAAAAAACCTCCCCTGCCACCGTCCATGTTTTATCTATTCTTAAAAACCTTGGGGGAAAAAGTGCTCTAAGGGGAAAAAAATGAAGCTTTACTGCAAAAGAAATGAATGCAAGAAATAGCACTTTAAGTAGTGAAGAGACATGAAGCATTGCAGCTTCATAGCCTGTAAGGAGCAACAGCTGTACCTAATTTCAACTTGACGTGCTTCAGATCTCATATTCATATAGGTATTTAATGATCCAAACATAATGGTCCTATATAGAATAATTACTTATATGAAGGAGCAAACTTCATACACATTCCTTTTTAAATGATCCTTCAAGAGAAAAACTACACTGGCTCTTTGAACAATGAATAGTCTCTTTCACCAGTCCAAATGTTTGGGGCTAAATAGCTTATCTTTTAAGAGAGAATAATAATAGTGCCAAGGTTACTTCTTTTTGACAGATTCTTTTTGTCTCCCCCCTTCCCAATATAGCCCGTATAATGAAAAAAGGTAGAACACCAAGCCTACCATTAAGTCATAGTGGTAGCTGGTTACAAGAAATACAAGAAACAAAAGGAAATAAGGTATCTTAGAGTTGGTGTATTTTGAAAGCAGAGACTCACTGCTTTGAGATTGACTTTCCTGGACAGGAAGATTAGCAGAAGCAGAGCTCACAGATTCCTTGTCACCTAACTGTCCAGAGTTTATTAGTCCTTCATTCTCGTGCTTTGCCTCATCCATATTATCAAGAGGTTCACTGATTAAAATCGTTGGCCCTAGAGATTTTTCCACATCGCCTTCTCCTGGTGGGAAAATCTGGCCTACAGATCGTTCTTTTTTACCTGATGTCATTATTTCCGAACTTTTGGAAGCATCTTCAGGTTTAGACCCAGAAGGGCCCTGGGTTTCATGTGTCGAATTACAATTATATTCTGATTTAGTAGGAATAGGTTGGAGGCTCGTAGTAGTACTTGTATTCTCCACAGCAATTGCCTGTCCTTGAGATTGCATTGAAGTTTTAACATGGTGACTGGAAACATGAGAGCCATTATGAGAAGCTCGGTTAGTGTCTGAATTAAAAGCAGATTGAACAACAGCATCTAAGTCTGTTTTCCTTGATAATTCTTGGACCTCCCTAAGATCTCTATTTTCTGGGAGTTTTTTTTTGTCTGTTGATAATATTCCCAAATGTAAATCCAGTTTTGACATTACTTTTTGATTGTCTGTAAGGACCCGTGAAGATTCTTCTACAGATGTGATATTTCCAATGCCACATTTCTCCCTGCTGTGTGTCTTTCCAGAATTGTATGTAGACATGGCTTCCTCCTTCTCCAGTTCCTCTACATGTACATTGCAAGTATCTAAACGTGACTCCTTTTCAAAATCATTGTCATAGATTACACCTGCTGTGTCTCGTTTACAAAGGGTATAATGTGAACCATCATTTCTCCCTTCATGTGGATCAAAAGCTGTTTCTTTTACCTCGATGGGCCTGTCACTTCGTGCTGTCTCTTGAGGTAGCTTAGCAATTATTGCCTTTTCTCTAGCAGACATGCTTTCTGGAGTACTTTCTGATGTTGTCTTAATTATATAAGCTGTAACTGCTTGTGCTTTCTCAGTAATACCATGATCAGCTAGAGAAGACAGTTCATAATGCTCTGTTTCTTGGCAGGTAAACAATTCTTCTGTAGGAGTAGCTTTCAAACTCTTCGTGTTATCTCTTTTTTCCCACATGTCTTTACAATCTGCTTGTTCTTTGAGCTGCTCAGTTAAATTTGTATTACTCCCTCTTGTTCTTCCCTGACTTTCCAGAACATTCCAAGTTTGTTTATGCTGTGTGTTCTTATTCTGATCTTCAGGATTAATCCAATCTAACATTTTGTCTTCAGCTTGGAAAAGATAATCATCCCTCGAAACATTTTCATTTCTGGGAGAACCAAATTGGCTAGTTACCTGTCCTAAAGTGGAACCTTCACCTGTAAAGAGATCCCTCTCTGGAGGTAACACAGTTGCTTCCCAATTTACATTTGTCCTTGGTGAAGGAAGCATGTCTGCTGTGATTGCCTGGCTGGGAATGGTGGTATTTTTGCTTGGCAGGACAGTGAGATCTCTGTTACTAGCTTCAGTCCCTCCCATTCTCATTTCAGAGTAGCCCATTTTTCTTTCTTGGTCATGTAAGACTGATTGAGATTTTTTGCTTTGTTTTTCACTAGTTCCTAAGTATATTCGTTGTTCTTTCTCATCTTTACCCTTGCGATAATCTTCCCTGGAAGATGCATTTTCTGTGGATTCTTCCAGATATGCAGATACATCCAAATGAAAATCTCTTCTTAAACATTCCCAATCTTTTCTTTCAGTTTCCTTCACTATACCTTCGTGATTCTTATTAAGGTCACCTGCCACTAGTTGACCTGAGGAGTGACACAATGTCTGTACTCTGCCACTCTCAGGGGCTGGATTAGCATTATCATCCAGGGCATCTTTGCTGCTGATATGTAATTGCACTAATTCATCACAGCTAGTATCTCCCAAAGATGGCTTGATTTTGCCCACATCTGAAGTAATTTCCTCTGAAGGGTGATGACCACATTCATTTCCCAAGGAATATCTTTCACTGTAAAAATCTCCCTTCAAGGATCTCTCTGTTGATGAGCTTGGAGACAAAGGCCTGTTGAATGAGGCAGTGCATGTTTCACCATGGATTTGCTTCTTCTCTAACCCTTCAGCTGTATTTGGAAAATTAACTGGATCCGTTGAAAATGTATTCTTTTCATCTCTGGAAGCAGCACTTCTAGTTATTAACTGTTGATTTATCATATGGAATAAAAACAACAAAAAATAATGACTATGATGATCTTTAAAATATACAGAATGAATTAGATAGGTTTTATTAACTCAGCAATTATCTGATAGATTTTCTTGACTTACTTCATCGGTGGATTTCATACAAACTCTGAAAGCTAGATGTTTTGGGGAGAACCTTTTAGGCTATGACTTGGGAATGAGATTAGTAAGAAAAGGGGCCCAAATTAATCACTCTCCTTGCCAGCTTCCAAATATCACATTGTATTATTCAGCTATTCTTGCTTGTCATTGCACTTTCTCCTCACTTAGGATATACACATTGATAGCTCCATGCTAATCAATTAGAGAGCAGCTTCCTGGGTGCCCCTTGCTGCATTTACACTTGCTGTAGGTGCCCCCATTACAGTTTCTCTTATTAATATGTTTTCTGCAAAGCCTCTGCAAACTATTAATAGCAAAACGTCACTCAAAGAAAAGTGAGGGAGTTAATGTCTCTGCAAATTCTGTTTTAATGACCCTCTGCCAACTGGTACTCAAATGTATTTGAGCTCTTCAGTGATGCCAACTGTCAGGATTTAACAGTGAGATGCCTGTGTTTTTTTTTTCCTCCTCATAACTGACATTTGCATGATCTCAATAATTATATGCAAATCTTACATTTTCCCCTTCTTCTCACATAAGGCTCATGTTACTTGTCAACTGCACAGCTGTCTTGTAAGCCAATGCCTGTGGGTTCCACAGATTTGGTTGTATTTCCATCTATTATAGAGCTTCATTGTTTTATGCATTAACGTCAGCATGGAGCAAATTAGCATCTAAATTACAGCTCCCTGTTCATTTATTGGACATACAATCTCAGTAACTTCTAAACAAACTTTTATATTTGAGCCTGCTCATTGTAATGAGGTATATTGGTGAAGTATGTGATTTTCCAGGGCCCTTTCATTATATTCTGTGGTTTGAAAAAAAATGGCGATGTTAACTTTCAGCTGGTGAGAATTCTCACAATGGGTGACAACTTTGTAGTTTCTTAAAGTTGGAGCAAAGTAAATTGCATACTTTAGTGATGCAGTTGCCATATCACTATAGAAAGGTAGAATATGTGGGGAAAGAGATGAGCTCTATTTCTTTTCTGTTTCAGCACTGACACTTGAAGAGGCAAATGTCATTTAATCTTAGATGATTACGAATCCTTATATCCCAATGATATAAGCTCCAACCAAATACAGTAAAGGATAAATAGCTTTATGTGACTCATTTACTCCTATTTCTACCTTTGTGTTAAAAGTGCTATCTAAACCATACCCCCACAAATTCAGAATAGATTGAATGTTCACCAAGTGTAAAATTTATGATAACAAATTGAATACTAAATTGTGGTACAGAATTTGTTTAAAAAATTATGGCACAGGCTCTTTTCTTCTCACTTTGTAATTTAATATTTTACAAGGATACAGAACTTTAGAACTTTGAGATTATCACAAGAGAGGAAATATGTAAAACAAAACGCTACTGAATGTAAGAATTATAGACTTGTAGAGTTGGACAGGACCCTAACAATCACCCAGTTCAGCCCTCTCATTTAACAGACAAGTTAATGCTAAGTGTACACTTGTCACAAAGATTAGAAATGCACAACAGGATAGAGCTTACTCTCCTATAATTCCTACAAACTATTACCCAGAGCCACTGGTGAAGAGATAAGAAATGAACATCATTAGTTTACCACTGCAGAGACCAGAAACAACATACCGAAATCAAAGTGCCTTGTTGATCAAGGTAGAGATGCAAGGACAGAGTAGGCAATGCTTTCACATTTGCAAATTATATTAGTTGAAGCTATTGAAAGGCAGGCATTACAGCTTCTTTGAAGCATAAATGGATTCATCTTCTCTAATACTGTGGCAACCAGAACACTTACCATCAAGTCTAATTCTTTTTCATTGTGTTCATCATGTTCCCAGTTTACATCTTTTACATTTTGATTACTGGCTTCCAAGTCTTCTTTGTCCTCATGAGAACAAACGATTGTTGGTATATAGGTATCTGAAAAGTTAATATAATTATATCTTTGTAAGATTTTTTTAAATTGTAGACTTTAACAAAATAACTTTAACAATTAAATAAGAAACATTACCTGTAATCTTTGAATTCTCAAAGTTATTCTCTTCTGATGCTACTGATGACTCTTCTTTATTGCTAAAATTAAAACAATGTGTTATACATTTGTTCCAGGACCATATCTTCTAAATATTTTTGTACAGGAGGAAATTCAAATCCATAACAAGCCAAATAGACATTACATAAGCTTTCATATTTTTCTATTACTTCGTATATTTTTAAATTGATCTTTTAGAGTGATGTAGTAGTAAATATAGGCTGTAGAAAAAAATAAATAATTCATGTAATGCCATATTTCTAAATGAGATTATGCTGCTCACATTAAAACTTATATGACCAAAGTAAAAGTACATGTAAATGTATGTTATCTCATCATTCATGAATTCAATCTTTGCAAATAAGAACATCTTTTGTTTAAATGATAACATCTTATGAACTGATAGTTCATTTGTGCTCATGAAATTGTTTTCTGATGTTACAATTGTTAATTTTCTTGTATTCTATTTCACCTAAAATTATTTCAATTGAAGTGATATAACATTAACTGTCTCTCTAGACAAGGAGAAAAAAATAAGATAACTAAAAATCGAAAGGGAGCTAAATTTATACTCAGTTAAAGATTTCATATGTGAATTGCCACTGGCCAATTTTATAACCAAGACTTTAGGTTGCTCACATGCAAGAATATATTTTCTTTCTTTAAAATGATTCTGCTTGCATTTCTTATTCTAGTGTATTCTGCACACCGATTGGAAAAGATAAATACTTTTTTGCTTCAAATGTAATGTTTCAGGTGGATTTGGGAGGTCATTGGAATTTAGATTTGCCCATGACATTTAATAGGGAAAACATAGTTAATAAAAATGCCCATTTTGTGTGTGATTACACTATAAATGAGTTTATCAGAAATATTTGACTCAGTTTCCATTCTTTTGTACTCCGCTGAATTTTTTTAGTGACTTTCTCAATGACTTTGCTGCAATAGAAGAAATCTGAAAAGCTGACAATGGCTGATCAATTTGTATAATAGAATCTAGTCTTCATTGCACAGGAAACTTTGATCCAAATCTCAGGAAGTCTACTTTTCTTTCAACAAAGCATGAGAAAATTGAAAATTCTTTCATGTTGACTATGTAAGAAGATAATTCAGTCTTGCATACATTAGGATGTCTCATTTAACTTTACTAAAATCATTCATTACTAGTTGTGGGCTCATAAAAGAGAATAATGTTCTATATGAATATAATTTCATAGAAAATATAGTTTGCATAATTGATATTGACTTAATCTATAAATTTATATTGTTTAGGCCTATACCTATGCAAAGATTTACTTTTTTATAGACTCAAACTGTAAGCTAGCATACCTTTCCTTCTTTAAGCACATATCTGTGTATACAAAACATATACAAACCATTAAATAGTATCCAGTTATTCCTGCTTCCTCTTTATTCCCATAACAATACTGAAAATTTCATTTGTGGAGGAAAATAATAGCCATTCAAAGCCTTTTGTTTTTATCTAGTCAAAATGCCAACACTGATTTTTCTAATTCAATTTCTAAAAAACAAAGATGGAGTGAAAAAGACAAGAAACTATTTTCTTTTTTAATCTTTAACTCATTTTGAAAACAGATTTTATTAGTAATCCACTTGTGCCTTATGATGGTAGTGTCTTACAAAAACATGTAAATACAGAGACACAGAGGAATAACTATATTTGCAGGGATATATAAAGGAAGAACAGTAGAAATAAATAAAAAATAAATAATATATCAAATAAAAACTCATTGAATATGTGCAAAATTCCTAAAGGAAATATGATGATGTCAATTCTCCCCCAAACTGATTGACAAATTCAACTCAATTCTAATAAAAACTATAAAATTGTTTTCCATAGAATTTGAATATATGATTCTACAGAGAAGAATAAAGGACTAATGATAGCTAAGATAATTGTGAGAAATAGCAGAGAGGGAGGAGGAACCAGCAATTAAATAATTTCAAGTGTTCTTATAAAGATTTAGCTATATGTTAAGATTTAGTTAAGACAATGTTTTATTGGTAAAGAAACAGATAAACTGACTAATGAAACACGATTGAGGATTTAGTAAGAGAATAACACATATCTAGAACTGTGTTATATGGCAAATGGAGCACTTCAGATAATAGACAAATAAGGGACCTTTCAGAAAGGGATATAGGGAAAATGTTTACCCTTGTGTGGAAATATGAAGATGGCCCATATTCAAAAATCAACTCCAGATGGATTAAGGCCTTAAATGTAAAAACCTGGAGATTCTTAGTAGATAACATATGTGAATATATTTCAGTACTCATAGTAAAAATTATTTTCCTATATAAGAAAAAAAGAAAACATGCACTATAAAAATTAGTAGATTTAACTCTACTAAAACTGAACAAGTTTGTTCATTAAAAGATTTTATAAAAATATAAATTACAAACTAGAAACAGATGCTTACATTAGTTAAGCCAATACAAATCGGAATCAAGAAAACATCAAGAATGACTATAAATCAATAAGAAAATCCAAACAATTCATTTGGTAGGGAGGGAAGAGAGAATTAAAAAAGGAAAGCATCTATGATCAATAAGCAAATGAAGAGATGGCTAGAATTATTAGGGAACAGAGAAAAAGCCAAAACAATGAGGTGATAACATTTATATCAACTTAATTGGTAACAACTTAAAAGTTTATCAGTAACAAGTATGGAAGATGAATTGGAGCCACAGGCTTTCTTCCACATTGCTGGTGGGAAAACAAGCATGAAAATCACTTTGGAAAGAAGTTTGAATCTTATTCTAAAATTTAACATTTATATAATCCATAAATACTACATCCATACCTACATATATACTCAAGAAAAATTCTTGCACATACTATATGAGAAAGCTATAGGCATATCTATGATGAAATGTAATTAACTGTATAAATCTTGAACTAACAAGAATGCCCATTAACAGAAGAACAAATACAAAGTTATGGATTATCACAAAAAGGAATATAATATAGCACTAAAAGTTAATAAACCATAAAGATATATAACAACATGGATAAAGCTTAGCAATATTATATTAAATGAAGTATCAAATTATTTTGCAAAAGTAAATTGTTTTTTATAAAGCTAAACCATAAAAACAATTTAATCTTATGTGTATATCAGATAACACAGAGAATACAATAAAGAATTATATGAAAAAGAGAGCTTGATTTCCAGGATTATAGTTACATCAGGTGGGGAAAATTATGCAGAAGGAATCAATACTGGAAATGACTAGAAATCAGTTACTACCTTCAAAGGTTGTTTGGTAGGGGCTTATTAGGTTAAAGGATCTAAATAGTTCAATTTTAGTTTCAGATAATTTATGAAGACAAATCAATTGCTTTCTGACTTAGAGTTGGTGGAGGGCTCTCTGAACTTTCTGAGGACTGGGGTTCAATTCCAAGCACCGCAAAAATGGGAGAAGGTCATGGCAATCCACTCCCAAAACAATCCTGAAACCATCAGCCATTGAAAACCCTCTGAGGGTCACTATGAGTCAGATATAACTCGATGGCATCTAACAACAACAACATAAGTAAATTACCACTCTGAAATTCAAAACATCAGTTATATGACCAACTACATCTAACAAGTTTAATTACACAGGCTTAGAAAATTTGAGAAAGAAGACAAAGAACTTGATAGTTGTCATGGCCTAGAACAACATATAATAATACAAGTTAATGTTTTTTTTTAATATTTTTATTTCTTCTCTATGTTCCTTGCATCCTGAGTGATCAGGGAATTTTATTTTTTCTGTATTCCCAATGATTAACAAAGCATCTGACACATACTAGTGGCACAATAAATGCTGTTAATAAAGACATAGCATCCTTCCTACTCTTCCTTTTACTTTCTTCTTCTTGCCAACATTGCTATAACATTATTCTTCTCCTATTTCCCCATCAAAGCTTAATTTCAGAAAAAGGTCTTATATTTTAAAGCATGCATAATTTTTTGTGCCTTCTAGGGCTAACAGAATCACTCCTTCCAAAGTTCAGGACAGTGACTTTATTTCTGGGGTCAAATGATTAAACTCAATTATTTAATTGTTATAAATTCAGAAATTATAAGTCCAAAAATATACATTGTAGAAGCAATAGTTCATTTCCACTGTACCTTAAATCAGGTGTTGTTCATTCATTCCTGTAGTTATGTCGAATACCTGCTATGTACCACTAACTATGTTGTTATTGTTGTTAGGTGCCATCCAGTCAGTGCCTGACACATAGTGACCCTACGTACAACAGGTGACACACTTATTGTTAGTGCTTCTCTGCTATTCATGGGGTTTTCAAAGGCTGATTGTTTTGGGGGAGTGGGTTCCTGGGTCCTTTTCCGAAGCCTAGCTTCTAGTGTTCCCAGGAGGGGTTCCATCCAAATACAACCAAATACTAACCTGCTTAGCTTTCAAGACCTGACGGGATCAGATGCCACAGTGGTAGGGCTGCAGGCATCAACTATAATAAGCACTGAGAAATCAAAGATGAATAATTTCCAGGATTTTACCTTCTCTAGACTTCTACCTCAAGATAGCTGTAATGTAATCATGAAACTAGAGACATCAACAGGCCATGATAATTATTATGATAAGTTATAAGTACTATAATAAATAATGAGATATGATAGCTATTTTTTAGAAACAACAAGAAAAGACAGTATGGACACTTTCAGGAGAATCAGGGAATTTTTCATAAAGGAATTGAGCTTTTTGAGATAAAAAATTTCCAGTTAGGAAAGAATGACAAGGAAATGAAAGGTAGTCAAAGATAAGAGTAAGAAAGCACAAAAAAGACACATTCAAGAAAAATAAGATGTTCAGAGGGTTTGGACTCTGTTTGAAGGGAGAACATAAGGGACTGAACTGGTCTTAGTTTGAGCCAGAGAGCTGAGCATGCCAAACAAAAAGGGGCCAAATTTTTTTGGTACTTTTCAGCCAGTGAAGTGGGGGCAGGGAGGTTAAATGAGGGAAAGATCATCAGATTTACATTTGCAGGCTTATGTCTGGAAGTAATATAATTAAAAGCTGAATGGGCTAGGCCACAATGAATTAGAAAGACTAGTCATGAGGCTCCTACGTCACAGGCACAAAATGATGAGCCTTAAGTATGATAGTAAGTAGGAAAAAGAAGAACCAGATGTGAGTCACAATTTTTGATGAAGCATCAATATAACTTGATTACTTTCCTGTACATAGATTTTTTTTTAAATGCCCTTCTCTGCCTATCCTTGGTTGCATTCATGAAAGTCAGAAATCTATAATGCTGCCCCATCCAAGATCTAAGCTGAAGATGCCTGCCTCATAAATCAGCAAGGTGTTGAATCATTGGGCAGGTTGGTTTCTGCTGTCTGTGAGAGAGGTGATCTGTTTCTTGAATGCCCAGGTAGATATCACTTTTAGGCTTCCTCCTTACTCTGTGGTAAATATGCCTACACAGTGGTCCATCAAGTTATGCCTAGCTTCTTAATTTGTATTCTAGTCCTTTGCTGGAGAAAATAAAATGTTTCCCAATCCACAGTGTGTTAATCTGAATGCATCACATTTTAAGTAGTTTTTTTTTTTTTTTTTTTAAGGTACTGGGGGTTGGGGGTTGGAAACAGGGCCTCGTGCTTGCATACTCTGCAAGTGCTGAACCACTGAGCTGCATCCCCAGCCTATTTTTTACTTTTTGAGACAGGGTCTCGCTAAATTACGCAGACTGCCTATGGTCTCAAACTTGTGATCCTCCTGCCTCCGCCTCCCGAGCGACTGGGATTACAGTCGTGTGTGTGTGCGCCACCGCGCAGGGTATTTTAAGTAGTTCTTAAAAATTTATTTTACTAGATTTGATCATACTACTTAGATGGATTTCTAAAGAAGGAACTAGAAGTCGAACTCATATAGGAATTTTAAGCATCTCAATTATTCAGAGCCCTGTTGCCTCGTCCTTCTCTACTCCTATGAGTACTCTTGTTGTTGTTGTTAGGTGCAGTCAAGTCGGTATCCGACTCTTAGCGACCCTCTGTACAACAGGGGAAACACTATTGTCAGTGCTTCTCTGCTGTGCATAGGGTTTTCAATGGCAGATTGATTTTTGGGAGGGGGTTGCCAGGTCCTTCTCCCAAGCCTACAGCACCTGGTATTCCCAGGTGGTCTCCCATCCAGGTACTAACCAGGCCCGACCCTGCTTAGCTTCCAAGATCTGACGGGATCGGATTCTACCGCTGCAGGCATGAGTACTATAGTTCTCCAATATAACAATGAGTACCAAAATTTTCTTTCATATCAGAAACAACACACGTACCTTTGTAAATACTAAATTAATACACCTGTGGATGGAGATGAGGAAGAGGAATAGAGAATAGTGAGGTCCTACGAATTTCTTAAAATGACTTTAATGTGAGGCCAGATTTGCACAATCCTGCCACAGACAACTATGCATCCCAATGCACCAAGTCCACCCAGTTTACCTAGCATAGACATTAAATATGGGCTCACTGTAGGAAGAACAAATGATTTCCAGTCAAGTTATGTTTATGAAGTGTCACAGAAATGTTAAACTTACTGTAATGCAGTCATTCAATCAATCATCATTAAACAAATATTTTGAGTACTCATCAATTTCCGAATGTTGTGCTTGATCACCACAATAAACAAGACAAAGTCCCTGCTCTCAAAGGGCCCACCAGCTAATGGGGAGGTTGAACAATTAAGTAAAGCAATAACCTCAGAGTGTAGATGTGTGTTCAGGGAGGGGCAAGGTGGGGTAAAAATAGCTTCCAATTGGACATGGCCTCCAAGTTAAAACCTAAATAAGACATAGAATTAACTAGAGAAAACGAGAGCAGCAATTCAAAACTTAATGCATCATATTCAAATACTTATCAGTAAAAGGAAAATATTATTCTAAATATGCCAATTCAGGAGACGATTTAGGAAAAATGAAAGACAAAAACCCAGGACACCAACTGGTAGTGAGCCAACTCAAGGTACACAAACTGAAATTCAAACAGTGCCTCTCAAAATATGGTTCATAAACTTCCTATGTTAAAATGATCTCATCTTCATTTCAAATGCTATTTCAGGAGCCTGAAACCAGATCTCCTGAATCTGTATTTAGGGAGTGGGGAGTGGGATTGGGCATTTTTTTCACAGGAACCTCCAAGTTAAGTGAAATGCACTGACTGGAAAACACTGGCCTATATACATGTATAGAAAAAGCTGCAAGCAGACCCTCTTAAGACTACAGAAATGTGAGGCAGTGAGCACCTCTTCATGCCTCAGACTTTTTAACAAGACACATTCAATTATGCTAAAGACAATTCTATCACTATACACAAGAGAAAACAATTATGAATGTTTCTCACAAGTACTCAGAGAAGAAGAAAGAAACGCTTGAAGAACAGACCAGTCTTACACACCTTACCGAATAAAATGATTAAGCATTGATTGGGTAGGAATTGAAAGATGTTTTCAATCTATCTAAGAAATTAATAAGCAAACAATAATTTGCGTTTCTGAGTAAGATTAGCACTAGAATGCTAATTCATGCCTTTTTATTACTCAATTGATTTATTTAGTGTCAGAACATAGCCACCAGGTTAATATTAGCTTTATTATTGGGTATGTTGTCTTCTGTTTCTGGATTTATAGGATGGTTAGTATAGTTAATAATATGGTTTTACCAAAAGTCTTGAAATGCCACTGTGCTAAAATTCCATATGTCCCTTAAAATATGAATGAAACTTCTCACAGACCAGTTCCTCAAAATCTAAGTATGATGTTATGGAATTACCCAATCAGTTAGGTGAGTGGCAGGTTTAGGTTGTAAACAGCAAAAGGTCACTCTGTGCCAAAAGGATTCAAAACATTGGCATAAAAAAGGATCATTTCCCAAGTCAGGGATGTTGCATTTTTTCACCTTAATACTCTGCCCCGAAGTGTTCCCAACAATTTAAAGAGGACCAACCTTGAAACTTTTGAACATGGCCTTCTCACTCTATGAAAAGCAGTTAAAATCTAAATGTTAAAATACTCTAGAAATTCAGAACAGTATTTTCTCTTCAAAGCTGTGATCTCATTTGATTTCCTTTACCATCTTCTTCCCCAAGAAAGGAATATAAGTGATCTGTTAAGTTCAAAATAATATGACCCTCAATTGGGATTTTTTAAAAGTAATTTAAGAAATCAGCCTGGGTACTAAAATGATACATAAATATACTGAAAAGATTTTCTTAGGGTAAAAATTATATTTTGTGTACTGTATCTTTTCATAACGGTACATTGATGTTTCCCTAAAATTGGCTTTCTAGCATTCTGATACTTCATAGCTTCTTATTATTGGAGAAAAAAAGCAAGCAAAGACTAGTACTTAATGAGAGGTGAAGTTCACAATGCATTAACCAACAACTACAGCTTCATGTCTGTTCCTTTGGTGTCACAATACCACTAGTCTCCTCTCTATCAGGAATTAAACTGAAAATGAAAGAGAGATATTTGATCAAAAGAAAGATAATTGAGATAAATGTCTAATTGTGAAAAGAAGTGTCTAAGGAAAAAAATTTAAAGGCATTATGCAGAAGGGGTTGGGGATGAAAAGGTGCATTAAGTTCTGTTCTTTGATGATAGTGCCAGAAAAGAAAACAAAATAAATACAGTTCTGCATTATTAACAGTCATTGACAGAAGAAATAATCTCTAGGGGAAAACATGAGAAATTTTAAAATGGCTTTATCTTCCCTTTATCTGCTGAGTCTGTGAACTAATAACTCACATCGTAAAGGACATTATCTTTGTGGGCATCACATTCTTTATCTTTAAAGTGAAAGCTCTGGATTAAATTAGGGATCACAATTATGATTCACTCTTGCTGACATCCCTCTCCAGCATCTATCACAAACACTAACAGATAAAGGAGGTTTGTTGCTAAAGATGAATGGAGCCCCGTAACTCCTCTTTCACACAACCATGCTGCAACTGCCCATCAATTCCTTTATTACTCAAAGTGGAATCAGCTTGCTCTTCTCAGTTTTGATATTATGAAATACTCCTTCCAGCTTTAGAGCTCCATATTTATACCATAGAAGTAGTGTATGAATATAATTTTAAAATGTTTAACTTGAAAATTCCTTAGTTATTTTTCAAAAGTTATGAGCACTTACAGAATCAACAGAAATAGCTATTAGTTTAAAAATGCAACATAGTCAAAGATAAATTCTCAATTAAATTGTATGGTCAAAATTACCAATTCGAATTTAATGCCACAGACATCTGATCTGCACAATTTAGGAGTTAATCTCATTTCTATTATTATAGAAATAAGTCTTATTTAGTATTCTAGAATGATTTATTCCCAACATTACTTTATATATACACAATATAACTTTTCAAAACAGGAACATTGCCAGTATCTAAAATCTATTAAGATGAACAAATGTATTAGATAAAATATCTATCATAAAAGCTAATTTGTTAATTTTAAAATGTAATCGCAAGCTGTGGATGGCAAACCACAACCCCCATAAACTATAGCTCAGGCATTCAAGTAACAAAGAGCATATTGCTACTTTAGTGACCACATGATTTTATTAGGTTTTCTATTTCATAAAGAAATCTGAATTACTATATCCTAAAAAATGTCTGTGTTTCAGTTTCTAAATCAGATTTCTTTGTACTTTAACTTGAAAACAATAGTACTTTTTTTTATCTTCTTTTCTTTTCACTTGTGGCTGTTGATCCCAGGGGTTTGTGTGTGCTAGGAAAGTGCACTTTTGTTTATATTGAGATAGTGTCTCACTAAGTTGGTCAGGCTGCCTCTGGCCTCAGTCTTATAAACCTCCTGCCTAGGCCTCCTGAGTCACTGGTATTTAGAGACATGCACATGGGCCAGAGAGTACTTTGCCTTCTTGATGCAGTAAATTTCAATAGCAAGGAAAGCAGGAACTGAAAGACATAACCTTGTGGGAGAAATTTTTGGTAAGAGCCTTGCCCAAAGTTTCTACATTTTCTAACTCCTCAGACAATGCCAAGACTCCTCAGACAATGCCAAGAATTACAGGTCTATATCTGCTTTGTCATGTCAAAGTGGTGGACTATTTTTTTCCCTTGTTGACCCAAAAGAATCAGGAAGAAGAAGAGTTTTTATATTTTACTCTGCCATTGAATTAAGCACTCTGTGCAACTCTGTGCAATTCTTCAGCGATGTGTACTTTTTAAAGAAGCACTAAATTGTGAGGAGCTAGTGCATAATTAAGAAGAATCTTGGAAGTCCAAGTGTGAACCAAAAAATAAATTGTAGGCTGCTTGGGAATGAGATGTAATTATAAGCAGAATTCATGAATTTTAAGTGGAAGACTTATAGATAAACCTGGCTTAAAGGAGTCCTCTGCCACAACCTGCCAATTATAGTCTATGGAGAAAAATGTAAATGTTTTTAAGTGATAGATACTGGAACAACTAAAGAATATATATCAGCAAGATATCAGGAAAAAGTCTTAACCTTATTGGCCTAAGGTCCTTATTTTATCCAAGTTCTTAAAAGAAGTAATTGTCACTCATGGAACAGGTAGGTAATGAGAAGCTAGCAATGGTCCAGGTGAGAATTTTTCTATCCCCAAAGTCTGACTTCACTCTTCTTCACAATTGCCCCACAAAGTAAGTGTTAAGGGCTTTCCATTATTTCCATCTTTCAAAATTTTTCAAAGTATTGCCATCTGCATTTTCCCCCTAAGGTTAGCAAATTTTAAATGTTATT
The DNA here is from genome assembly GCA_007922755.1 of Pedetes capensis. Lineage (NCBI taxonomy): Eukaryota > Metazoa > Chordata > Mammalia > Rodentia > Pedetidae > Pedetes > Pedetes capensis. Next base: position 87,344 of record VMDO01004377.1, read on the forward strand.
TTCTTCATATTGATATTGTTTGGAGCTGTGTAAAAAGTCATTATCTCAGAGTTAAAACTGTGGAGCCAGCTAACTATATTTAAAGAAAATGATTAAATATGTTTTCTCTTTGGAATCTGTAACAACCATATCCATCATGTAAGTTATGTGATTTGCTAAATATTGAGATCTGACATCCAAGCTATACAAATTTTATATTACATATTGTTTTGTAATCTTTCTAAGAAAGAGTAATTTAATATGTAAATTGCTTTCCCAATATGTATTTGGAGGAATTCAGAGGGTGGGTGAATAGAGAGGGATATGAGATTTCCAGATGCTGGCATCAAGTCTTTCAGATCCCTATCAAGATAGGGATCTCTTGCCAAATTGAAAATGGTATTTGTGAGGCCAGCACATCAAACTGCAGCCACTCACCCAGCCCAGTGTTCTTCCTTGAGATAGTGATGTTCAACTCTGGAGAGCTGAATCAAGTGAAATGGTACATGACTCAAGGAGTTTTGGAAGAGGAATTCTTCTGCACTTTTTATGACAGATCACACATTCTGTATTTTTAAAAGGAATCAGATATCTTCACTATAATAATTAGGGCTAACAAAAGTTAAAGCATGCCAAGGCAAGTTAGAAATGTTAAGATATTGCTGCATTTTAATTCAATATTAATCACAATAGTTATGAAATCATTTTTTAGATCATAGGACATTTCTAGATTGCTATGTAATCAAATATATGCCTAGTATTTCCTTTACATTTTAAATTTTATTATATTAATTATTGCTTTTTAGTTTGAGTATTTAGTAGCATATATGATGAGAAATCTGTTGGAATTCATTTCCATTTTCAAGTAATTCTATGTCATATGCATATTTTCATACTAGTTCATCTAGTTATGTTAATCGTATCATAAATTAATATATCAAGGAAAACAGAAATAGGGTAAATTTGGCAAGTTGGTTTGCATTGAAATCCAAATAAGAGCCCTATTATCAAACTGGATTTGGTTTTAACTGCACTTGAAAACTTTTTTATGCAGACCCCAGTAAGTCTTAAAGCATTATTTTTAAAGTTAATGCTTTGTGAACTTCAGTCACACATTAAAATTTTCCTAATGCACCTTTTTGTCAATTCTTCACAATAGTATCTCAAAAGGAGGGGAGGAGAGGATACATTTAAAAAGCAAATGAAAAAGAACTCAATGGAAGTCTATTAGGCTACCTGTTGATGGGCACATAAGAGAGTCATTAATATGCAGATCTTGACATGATAGGCCATAATGACTCCTCTTGGGACATATCAGTCTATTGTGTCAGAGACTAGTTAGGGATTCATTAAGTTGAAGGCTTGTGACTTCTTAATATGCAAATTATTAATGCAAAGCACTAAGGCATACCTCACAAGTTTCTACATTTTTGTTACACATTTTCTTTGCTTTGCCAACCCCTCACCCATACCTTTTTGTGAACTATTCTCTTTTTTTCCATCCTCTGTCACACAATCTTCACAAAAGATTCTACACTTATGTGGAATCTACCACTTCACATTCGAAGACCTCCTCCCCGTCAGCTCTTGTTTCTTTGATTTAAGGCAGATTTATACGTACAAACCATTGGAATCATTTTGACTAAATCAGTCAAAATTTAGTACAAAATATGATTTGGTATTTTTCTCCAATGTCAAATTGGTTTTTGACTCATGACAGAACAAAGTGAAGAAAGCACTTTACAAAAATGAAATTCTGAAATATGAATAGTATAACAAGCACTTGCATAATTTGGACTGAAAACAGGCAAGGAAAAGGTAGTGGAATAGGAAAAAGAAAAAGAGAGCAGACAAAGGATTAAGAGAGTATATAAGAAATAAGAGTGCAATTAAGCCAGGTAATGTAAGTATTCCTACTAATGTAATACACTAAATGAGGAAATGAATATAAAGCACACAGTCCCCAGCACACAGCAAGCAATCATTAAGTATCATCTTTTATATTGTGTTGGCCTTTTGCATTTATGAAAAAGTAATAAAATGAATACCTGTATTTCCTAATGAAACCATATGAAAAATGTTATGGAGTGACAGTTGTTCAGTCTTTGAATATACTATGAAAAAGGGGACCAAACTTATATTCCTACCATAAATTACTTACAGAATCTGTAGAAAGACATTCAGGTGTTTTTTGAAGTGTATCTACATGCCATGTTAAAGAAAAATGCTATAGTACAACTTTTCATCTGTCACTTTACATACTGCCTATATTCACTTCTTTACTACTTTATAATTCTGACCTAATCTAAATTACAGCACAATATTTTATTGCTATTTTTCTATTACATTTCAGGATAAACAGACCCTTTGTTCATACTTTGTAAACTCCATATGCCCTAAACTCCTGCAGTAAGTCTACAGAAGTCTATATTTTTTTGGTTATAAAATTCTCATATCTTCATACAAAATCATTAAGATAATTTTAAAATTAGCTTTAAGTCCTCCCTACTTTGAAGGGATTCAACAGGATTTTATTTGATTAAATCTCCTTAAATTAGAAGTATTATTTTTAACATGTTGTTATTGTTAGGTAATGTTGAGTAGGATCTGACTTATGGCCACCCTAAGTACAGCAAAATGAAACACTACCCAACATTGTGCCATGCACACAATCTTTTTATGTTCATACCCATTATTGCAGCTACTATATTTCTTCTCATTTTGAGTCATGCCACGTCAGCAAAAGTAGGTCCTAGGGGCTTTACTTCATTCCTGTAGGTTCACTCTACTTTGAGGAGGCAACTCTGCCCCAGTCCTTTCTTGAATGTTTTCCAGCCTGGGGGGCGGGAGGCTCATTTTCCAGCACTATATTTGTCAGTGCTTCTTTGCTATTCATAGGGTTTTCAATGGCTAATTGTTTCGGGAGTGGGCTGCTGGATCCTTCTCCATAGTCTGTCTTAGTCTAGGAACTCAGCTGAAACCTGTCTACCATGGATGGCCCTGCTGGTCCCTGAAATACAAGTGACATAGCTTTCAGCATCACAGAAACATGCAAACCCCCACAGCATGACAAGCTGACACGTGGGAGGTTTAACATAAATAATATCTATTGATATAGTTACACAAACAGCAAATTACACTTTATATTCTGACTAATGTTAATTTCAATACTAAATGCCAGAAAACACCTATTAACTTTTCATCCTTTCCAGGTTCTAGCCTGGCATAGATAAAAGGAGATTAAGTATATAGGTTGAAGGAAAGAAGTACATCTGGTTTAGGAAGCTTATAATACAGACACCGTCTTACTTCCTCTTCATCTTACCAACAGAGGTGGTGGAGAAGTTCAGGAGATCATTGTGCTAAGACTATTCATTCAGTTAAAGATTTTTGGGTCCTTGATTAAAGAGACCAAAGTTTATTACTAGGGAAACCCTAAGAAGATGAAGTAAGAAGATCTAAGACAGAGTAGAGGTGGAAATAAATACAAGCAAAATATGGTGCTTAGGGAAAGACAAGTTGGGAATAAGATACAAACAGAAAGGCAAAGAGAAGGTGACTGGGCCACATTCTGAGATTGCTAAAGGTGTCAGGTGCAAGAGGAAGGTTTCTCTGAGATGTCATTATATGAACAAAGATGGGGATCTTAGCCACACAACTCTAACAAAGTAGGGAAGGACTTTCTAGTCAATATTGGGAAGAACAATGCAAGTGGGGTTAAGGGACTCAGTTCTTCTACTGGACATGATGCTAGTGGAGAATAATGTTGGATGGAATTCAAAGTGTGTTTCTTCAAAAAATATTTAATATGTGCTAGACATTAGTTGGAAGTTAAACCACAAGCATAAACTGAAGATGAACAACAAACAGTGCCTTCATGAAGTTTACAATTGAATGAAGGACCAACACAAACTGGTACCTTAAAAATCAGAATTGTAGGTTTCATGATTGATATAGTATGGATTCCTACAGAAAAAATTAAGAGGACTCACCCAAACTCAGGAAAAGGAGTTGACCAGGCAAGGCTTCCTAGGGGAGGAACATTTCATCTGAGACCAGAGGGCTTTGTGAAATTACTCACATGCAGGGAACAGGCAAACATTGCAGGCAGATAGAATACCATGAGCATGGTTGTGGGTGAGATTTTGTCTACCTGACACCAGATTAAAAGGCTTAAATATTAACATAGTTTGTAACTGCCCAGGCACATCCTAAGGATGACTCTAGCACCACCAGCCTTCCACCATAAAAGACTAACCCAGAAATATCAAAGCTGCCAAAAGGGCTTAATGCTTGTTCTAGCCAAAATCTGAAGATAGGCCCTTGGCTACTGTTTTCTTAAAGCATTTAATAAAAGGGGCTAACAACTGTAAACCCTTTCTCTGTCTGAGATATACTCCCTTAATAGGGAGAGCCATCCTCAAGGACCTGAAAGCCATTTCTTTAATATGTAATCATCCCAAAGGATAGGGACTCCTCCAGTATCTAAGGAAGAATGGGATACTAATTTTGAAAATTGTTAACTAATAAACACAGCTAGCCTAATCGCTTGTATATAGACCAACCTTTTCTGATTTTTCACTTTCCAGACTCTACTAAGCTCCCACTTGCTCATCCCTACTTCCTTCTTTCTCCATTTAAAATGTTCAGTCAGTTCTACACAAATCCAAGTTCAGTTCAGTTCACACTGGCCTCTTTCCCCTATCATAATAATACGTTACTGGTCAAAATCTGTCCTTACCACTTTAATGTCTTCAATAAGTAAATAAATACTCTCTAGAAATTCACTTCATTGTAAATGAAAATTAACTTTACCATGCTGTGTAATGTTTCCTTTTCCTCAAAGAAATGTGTCCTTTTCTCCAAGAAACCACCGGGATAAAACATATTCAGTACATAGTGTATAATATCCGTCCTTTGTATCTCAATGTCCTATACACCTTAATGTTGTTGTTAGGTCCCATCAAGTGAGGTCCAATTCATAACAACCCTATGTATAGCAAAACGAAACGCTCCCTGATTCTGTGCCAGGCACATGATCTTATTTATGATTAAGCCCACTGTTGCAGACACTGTGTCAATCCATCTAGTTGAAGGTTTTCCTTTTTTTTTTTTTTTTTGGTTGTTGTTGTTTGTTGACCTGGTACTTTCCCAAACATGATGTCCTTCCTGACTACATGTCAAAAATCTGTAAGACACAGTCTAGCCATCCTTGCTTCTAAGGAGCACTCAGATTGCACTTTAAGGCTTAAAAAATCTTTCACATCACATTTTCTAAAGTATTATTTCATTTGATTTACTAATTTTCCTTTGCTTAAGTGGCATTATTCTTATGTTGGATACTGCAACTAATTAACAGGTTTTCAAATTTTTAAAAAATTGGAACAGTGTATTTAAGTCTTTTGTTTACTCGTGTCCTTCACAATTCTTGTGCATATCAGAATCATTTGGAGAGCTTTAAAACACACACACACACACACACACACACACACACACACACACACACACACACACACACACACCTGTACCTGGAACTTGCCCAGGGTCAATTAAATTAGAAAATTAGTCTTGGTATTGGGACCTGAGTACTGGTGCCTTGCTTTTCTCTTTTCTCTTTGCATCCAAGTTTGAGAAGCAGTGGTTTAAACTACTATTCTACACTGGCTTTTACTACATGAAATTATGGCTAAGATAAAATTAAACCCTTTAGTAAAAACACTGTACTATTAAGGTTTTTGGGGATCAGGTAGGGAGGATAGAGATATACATAATCAAACACACTAACATTAGTGTAAACTGTATATGGATTGTATTTTTGCCACAGTTAGATCTATGAAACAATTTTCATTCATCATGAGAATTACATATCCATACCTCACTGATTTTAATTGTTTTTAACTTTAAGAAAAGGTAGGTGCTGTTTTGGGAAAAGGACATCCATCAATTTTGTGTTAATTACTATTTAATATAAAATTGACAATGTTTTTGAGGGCTGGACCTGAGATAGCAAAATACTTTCTAGGTGTTGTGTTAGGTGGCAAACTGCCCAATTACAATAAGTGAAAGCATCATAAAGTGTATTGCCAAGGACACTAGTAGGTTAGATCTCATAAAAGAAGCAATTAGAGTCTTGAGGTGAAAATAATAGAGGTAGAGTGACAGTTGTTTAAAAAGTCAGAACATGCAAAATAATAGTTTAAATGAAAGTTCATGGATAATACTGATATTTTAATTTGTTTGGATTTTATCATGTGTAAGAATATTTCATATAAAAATATCATAACCACATATATTCTAATCTTTTCCTTTTCCATGATATGGGACATAAGTGAAGGCAATTGCAAGATTGCACTTGCTGTCTTTCCGAACCATCAATTTTCAGTGGTTAGCTTGATTTCTATGCATGTAGTGCTGATTTTGTGGAAAATATTTTCTTCTCACAAGTACCAATTTACATAAACTTATCCAAAGTGCACAACACTCAGTCTATATTCAAGATAATCAAGACATTTTGAAAACAAAACAACAAGAAGCAAAATGATTTAGTGCTTTTAAAAGATAACTCAGATGTGGAATTTCTTCTTTGATTAAATTAGCTGTAACAACTCCATCTTCACTCAAACAGAATTAGTAACTGCTCCTTCTGTGGACAAGATGGACCTGAGTAATAAGATTCAGGAATCTGGACATTTAGAAAACAAACGGAAGAAAGAGAAAGTGTTCCCAAAGAAGTTTGCTGTCAGACATACCACCAGCTGGATATGTTCATTTGTGCCTTTCCTGTGCTCTCTCTTAATTCAGAGAACCATTAAGTACTGATCATCCCTGAGAGAAATAAGCCCAAGACTCTACAGGAGAATTTTTCAAATGAAAGTTATGTCTTGTTACTCTTAAACTCAAAATTCCTCAGCAGTCCCTTTCAGAGTAACAGTTGAAGACTTACAGTGGGTGGTAATGCTATCCATGACTGGCTCAGTGCAATTTCCTGGCCTGTCTGTTACTACATTCACCTTCACTCACTCTACATCAGCCCACATAGGCTCCCTTTGTTGTTGTTGTTAGGTGTCATGGAGTCGTTGTCCTACTCATAGCGACCCTACGTACGACCCTATGTGAAACACTATTGACAGTGCATCTCTGCTATTCATAGAGTTTTCATTGGTGGATTGATTTTTGGGAGTGAGTTGCCGGGTCTTTCTGTCAACTGGCCCGCTTACCACCTCTTAAATATTTTTATTCACTTTCTTCTCAGAGGATTTGCACTTCTTGGTTTCTTAAGCCTAGAACTTTCTTCCTCCATATCTTCATGGCTGACTCTCCTCAAATCTCTGATCAATTATCACTTTTTCTTTTATTTAAAAAAATTTTTCATGGTTAGTAATTTTTTTAGTTAGTATGCAACATAATGGCTTTTATAATGACATTTCCATACATGCATATCATTGTACATTGTTCATGTTTATCTCCTCTATTACTCTCTTATAAACCCCTTCTGCACCTCTCTCCTGACTCTTTCCTGCTTACCAATACGATTATGTAATCTATAATATGCTCAAAACACAATCATAAGCACAATGTGTTTATAAATGCTATAACTAGTTTTCAAGGCAAGGAAGGACCAGTCAAAGAACATTATTAGTGAAAAATATCTTGGGAGAAAAAAATTCGGGAAATCATACCGAATATTTGCCATTGAAATTTCACTTCTTAACAGCAATCTGGATCATCCTTTTCTCTGCACTCTAATTTATCCTGCATGCTATTTCTAAATTAATATTACTAGTAATACATTGTTCTTGAGACTGATGTACAAATTTCTCAGCCTAGCAAGACTGGGCAATTCTTTCTGAACCTATTTTTTTTTTTTCAAGTTTGATTCACACAGTGTCTTCCATTTCAGGCAGTCTGATTGACTAACAATACCTACAATTTGTCCTTTTGTTGTTGTTGTTACCATCTCCATGAATATTTTTCACTCTTTGTAAATGTTCCTATTCCTGTTCTCCATCTAAACACAGTTTACCCCTTCAAAGCCAAGTTCAAGTTCTCTGTAGTGCAGTCCCTAATTGAGGTAGCCTGCAGTATAATCATTTCTCTAATGGCTATTGCTCCGTATTGTCTATGTCTCCCTCTGGTTATGTCTCCTTCCATTTGGCACATTCTGTATCAGTAGTTAACTTCTACTGAATACACATATTATCCCTTAACTAAATCTATGCTTGAAGAGATGCACTACCTAGAAAAATTCTGTGTAAAATAACCCCATAAACTATTTATGAATAACTGCTTTATAGCTCCATGACTCAGAGCTATAGGGAGCTAAGAGATCTTAATCCACAAACCCAATTGCTCCTGTTATATTTCCTAGATGTAAACAAATTAATTCCCTTTGCCTAAATTTCTTCTTGTGCATAACGGGACTGGCACTGCTTGTTACAATGTATAAATGTAATCAGAGGGAGAGACAACATACATTCTCTAAGTTTATATAAATATAAACTTCTAAATTAATAAATCAGCTAGGTTATGACATAGTAAAATACTATAAAACTGAAGTTGTCAATAGAGTACAGTTCATTATACATGAGATGAGAATTCTACTTCATTTTGTCCCCAAGTTCTAACAGATGTCAGATCTTCAGATATAAATTTAGATAAAAGAAAGGAAATTCATTCAAAGTGACCAAAAGTGGACAAAGAATTTCCATGAAATAAAGAAATACACAGAGAGAAAAATGTTCCTTATAATCATGCCAACATAATTTGGCATGATTCTGAAAATTAATTTGCTCAGAGATTATTTATCACAAATACATTCTATTGTACCATATTGTTCTGTTAATAACTAATGCTTCTCAGAAATATTGCAATTAAATCTCACAAATATGCTCAATATGGAACCTTTTACATTTATATTTTGAAAGCTCATAGGAAAATAACAAAATACATAGTAAAACTTCAAGTTTTAGTGAACTTTTTAAATATAGTTATTCTGAAAAATATTTACCAATGCCACGGGTTACCTACTTCAATATACACTCATACTTTGAATAGAGACTTCAAGTTTTGTGCAGTAGAGTTATTTAGCATATTGGGATACACAGTGCTATAAAAGTTAATTGATACATCATTGTAGATTGAACAGAATGTTATTTTGCCATAAAATATATAACCACTTAGACTCTATGCTACTTTCCTAAAATATGTATGCTTCTAATTTATATTACCATAAAATGTAATTTATCATAATTGCAAATGTTTTTAAAGCATTATGTTTGATGATTATAGTACAAAAAGTATTTCATTTGTTTTTTAACAATTTTCAAATTTTTAAATGTACCTTATTTTCAGCAAAATTAGCAATCATTTACAAACCAGAAAGTTACCACTGCCTAAACTCTGTTTGAGTAAAATGTTAATCTTTAAGAGTCAAGGCAATGGCACCCCTTGGCTATACAGTTTTACAAGCTTTATATACACAAATGTGAGAATTCATTATAGTCATCTTATAATACTTTTATAAATATAAATTCTATCGAAGTTGAAATAATTTAAAAAGTAGAGTGTAACAGACACATCATACTCCCTTTCTGTGGGTCTTAAATTTAAAATTTTAGGAACTTTGCATTACTCTCTTATAATTCTTGTTTTGTTTTGTTTTGTTTCATTGAGGGAAAGAGAAAAGCTCTTTGCAATCTCAAAGTAGAGATGACAGTGATACATAGCTTAGTAGAGTGTATCAGTACATGGGAGGCATCTGGTAGCAGCAGCAGATCTTGACAGAAAATAGGCCCAGGCAGGGAAGTCATTCAGGTGAAAAAGAGCAAACAGAACAACATTGAGGCCAGAATACACAGATGTCAGCATCAGCCAGTACCAAGTGAGCATCAAAATTGGTACTAATATGAGCACTGGTCCTGGGCCCAGGGCCTGGCAAGAAGAAATAAGCAAGGAATCTATCCGGGTCAACAGACACACAATATCTGCCTTTGGTCCTTTATTATTCACCCTGTTGGAATTTTCTGGCTCTGTTCCACTGGTCTGGATTATGATAGGAAGGAACCCAAAAGGTGATTAATAAATATGTCTGTAATTTGAGATGTTAGGATTACTTGATCTGACTGGAAAGTAAAATTTTAATGACTCAAGTATCAGTTCTTTAGGATACATAGAAAAGAACATACTGAATAAACATTCTATAGTAGATTCATTAATTCCTCAATTTAATCATTCATTGATATATTAATATCCTAAAGGAGCCACCTAAATCTTGACTGTCTACAAGATAGTACAATGGCTGATGTGTTCATTGCTATATTTAATTATGAACCAATTTAAACAACAAATACATGATTATTAGGATAAAATTCTCTTCTATTGTTTTCATAAAATATAAATTTGTTATTGTTGTTGTTCTTGTTATTGTTAGGTGCCATAAAGTCAGGTTTGACTCATAGCGACTCTCATAGGGTTTACAAAAGCTGTTTCAGGATTGCTTCAGGAGTGGATTGCTATGTCCTTCTCCCGTTTTTGCAGTGCTGGGAACCAAACCCTGGTCCTTAGAGAGTGCAGAGCAGCACTCTACCAAGTGAGTAAAGCTACCACCCATATAGATATGCTGTTGTTGTTCTTAGGTGCCGTCGAGTCGTATCCAACTCATAGCGACCGTTATAGTGTTTTCAATGGCTGATTGTTTTGGGATTGCTTCAGGAGTGGGTTGCAATGTCTTTCTCCCATCCATATAGATATAGTCTTTGTATATTCTATTCTTAATTTTTAAACAATTTTTACTTTTGATCAAATAAAGTATCATTACCTTCATGGCCATAGACTACAATGTGACTGTAGAATTAAAGGAGTAGGAAAAGGAAAAATCAGTTTTGACAATGAAGTTTCTTATTAATATGACAGGACTGATAGCTATGACTTTAAGCATAATATAGAATAAAAGAAAATAAAGTAGGAGTGTTTATGAGGGAATATAGTTTAGAATTGATACATAAAATGATTGTTACCTGGATACCCAGATGGAGATTTATAGAAGGCATTTGATTTGTAAAGATCATGAAGAGAAGAAAAATGTTCATCATTAAAACTATAATAAATGTAATCCATTACTTAATTTTCAGAGGTACTTTAGGACTTTACCAGGCCTCAGGGTTATGAATAAGAAACAGGTTACTTTTAATATATTTGTCTCAGAGCTTTGTACATGTGAAAGTCCTGTGTTATTTTGAGAATAGTATTTAGATTTGGACACCATTCCTGACCTCATGAAATGTGCAATCCAATTGGGAAGAAGGATACACATAAAAATTTTTTAAATGCAAAAAGGGCAATACTGGACTAACACCAGATGAATGCCACAGGTATTAATTGCTGACCTGAGGAAAGGAAGGATCTGAATAAATTGGAGACATTAAGGAAAGTTTCAACTGGGAGACTTGGTGCACAGCTGTAACCCCAGGACTCTGGAGACTGAGGAAGGAAGATCCTGATATTGAGGCCAGCCTAAGCTACAAAGCAAGATTCTGTTTCAAAAACAAAGGAAAGAAGGAAAGAAGGAAGGAAGGAAGGAAGGAAGGAAGGAAGAAGGGGAAAGGGGAGGGGAAGGGCAGTGAAGAAAGCTTGAAGAAAGAGGGAAACTGAGTAGGTCCTTGGTGGAAGATGGTAATGTGATAGAGACAAGAAAAAAGAATTTTCAGGGAAGGCAATTGGCATGAGGAGAAAGAGTCAAGAAAAGTAGAAGGACTAGAATCTACATAACAGAAAGTTGAAAAAATATACCTTTGGCCCTGTTTGTGATTACAGGAAAACTAGAATCTTTTAATACAGGATTGTTAAAGTCCATAATGTATTGATGTATCACTACTACTCTTTAATAAACTCAGAAGCCACAAAAGCCTGAGTAAAGTCATTGCATTGTGCTCATAAACTCTGAGGCACTTTGATCATCAGCATGTTGATGGTTCATTGCATTGTTGAGATTTAATATTCTTAGTTGATGTATGATTAGGTAATGAGACAACATTCATAGTAAAGGGGAGTGGGGTTTTGAAATCAGAACAAGCTCTAATCTCTGCTTTGTCAAGGGTTACCTTAAAGCTGAGTTCCTCGTTTCAGTTTCTATAATAATTGCCTTTCAGGATTAGAAGAATACACTTTTGTAATTTCACTAAGTACAAATATTTGATCCCATTGCCCTGTCTATGGTATGGCTGGCAAAATAGCCTCATGATTGGTTTTTTAAATAATGACCTTCTTTGAATGAAGTGCTTTATGATGAAAGAATTTTTAGTTTTTCATGAAGGAATAAAACTAGATATTGAAGTACAAAACTTACAAATGATAAAAGATAATGTGAAGGTCTGAAAACAGGTTGGTCCCTGAGTAGACTGCCTAGAAATGCCACTGTTGTAAACACTCTAACTAAAGTGGATGGCAAAGGGGCTCTTCCTTCCCGACAAATAAATATCAGTTTAAACAGTAAGTCTCCTGCTAAATGTTAATTGCTTTGTAGATGCCTAAATTGTACCAAATATAATAATGGCAAACAATAACTCTTTCATTCAGTGAAAGTTACTTCCTTTGTACTTTATGAGCAACTACTCCATAGGAAAATCCTGCCAGAAATATTGACAATTTAAAGGCAGCATAACAACACGATGGGAGATGAAAAGTTACTCCCATCATGTGAATAAATCAACAATTCTACTAGGGCTCTTGTTGAACTAAATTTTGAGATTTGTAAACAAATGCTTTGAATGTTTGCATAATGCCATCGTCTACAGACTTAATTTGGTTTACCAAAGTCTGCTTTGAATGTTACTAATACAGAACACATGAGACAAAATATTAATCATTTGACAATGTCTTTAATGTATGTATTGCACATACATAAACTAAGGAGATAAGCTTTAAGTAAAAACTACATATACTTGTGTGCATGTGTGTAAATGTGTCTGGTGCAAAAGAACTAAAGCGTCAAAGTTGAATTGAGTGCTGATGGGTAGTTTGATACTACTTTCTTAGTTTAAGTTCTTAATAAAACAACTAAATTGGCTGTGCCAGTCCTCCATTCTATTGATTATTGCAAGTAGCTCTGAATTAAAATTGTACACACATGCACACACACACACACACACACACACAGAGTCAGAAAATTTAAAACATATTCAAATGATTTCTTCATATATTATCTTTTCTACAAAAAAGATACACTTAAGCCAATTTAAATTTTAGCTAGTCTACATTACATTTGATATTTAAAATTCTATACAAAATTCCTCGTCCACATCTTACGTAGTTAAATTCTTGAATGAAATTGCATTTAAAATTTGATATTTAGAGCTGGATGAGGAGACACATGCCTGCAATCCCAGTGACTCAGGAGGCAGAGGCAGGTGGATTATGAATTTGAGGACAAAGGCAGCCTGAGTAATCTAGTGAGACCCTGACTCAAAATAAAAATAAATAAATAATAAATAAATGGACCAGAGGTGCAGCCCAGTGGTAGAGTACAAAGTATATGCCAGGCCCTGGGTTCAACTCCTAAGTACAACTAAAAAGAAAAATTTAGCCGTCTAGAAACTAGTATAATTATTCTAAATCATTTCCCATTTGTCCAAGAGGTTTTCAAGAATTCTAATACAGCTATATTTTATCTCACTCAAGAAGAAACTGGGTGATCTTCTGAAGTGCTTTTAATATTCTAATTCTATAAAATATTATTCTTCCTTTCTGTGGCTTCTAAAGGAAGTACTATAATAATAATACCTCCATACTCAGAAATCAAGGCTAGAGTACAGTTTTAGGAAAGCTCCTTAGGCAGCCTGTTATTAGCCTATTTATTGGTTTCCCCTGATCCTTCAGAACCGGCAATGTAAAGACCTTGTAATGATGATATCATTCACTTCTTAAGAGAAACCAGTTGATATTGGGGTTTTTTCTTCTTTGACTTTTATATTAAATCACTACCAATTGATTTATCAGCTCCAAACTCAGGGGAAACATTTAAAGTTGTTGAAGATATTTGACATGGGAAATAGAAATAAGTGACAGAAACCAAATAATTATGCTCAACTTTAAAGTATAATAGGGATTCCAACACTTAATTTAACTGAAAATCAGAGTAAATGAATGACTAAATTAAAGGCAGAATACTATGAATGGCTACATTGAGGATATCTGACTTCTTGATAGATCATATTATTAAATAACACAATTTCTCAGGAGAAGATTAAGAAGAGGCTATATAACTACTTGACGTAAGTAGTTTTTAGAATAATTCTTCCTGAAAGAAAAGGATAGCATTAGATGGTCTCTTCTACAATGTGCTTCAGTGAAAATTGTTCAGAAATCAAGTGCTGTAGGCTGGAGATATAGCTCAATGGTAGAGCAATTGCCTAGCATGCACAAGGCCCTGGGTTCAATCCCTAGCACCACAAAGAAAAAAAAAAAAAGGGAAATTTGGAAATCACCTCAAAGGAAAAAAAAAGGGAAATCAGGAAATCAAGTGCTTTATTAAATTGAAAATAAATAGTGATAACTTTATTTACACTAAACACAATAATTTTATGTACTTAAGATTTTACATGAGGAATGTAATATTTTTTGTGCTGTACCTGAATGTAATGTTTTTCCATTGTTAGTGCTTAAAAAAAAACTTAAGTTGTGCCAATGTTTTATAAAATTACAAATCTTAACCTCCAAAAGCAGATGTTGGTAAAATGTATTTTGTCACTTTATTTTCACATATATTTTATGAAGATGAAATTTACCTGAGCAATTCTATGACACTTCCATTAGGTTAAAAGATTCACAGCAATTTTTTTGTTTGTTTGTTTTGTTTTGGTACTGGGACTTGAACAAAGGGCCTCCTGCTTGCATGCTCTGCAAGTGCTGGACCACTGAGCTGCACCCTCAGCCCATTTTTTACTTTTTTGAGACAGGGTCTCACTAAGTTACGTAGACTGCCTCTAGTCTCGAACTTGTGATCCTCCTGCCTCCGCCTCCCCAGACACTGGGATTACAGGCATGCGTCAGCCATCGTGCCCAGCTGATTCACAGCAATTTTTAAGAATTAAAGTCAGCTTAAATGTTTTTCTTATAGACTGAGAATCAATAATTTAGGATTGTACCTTGGATTAATTTTGTCAAAGAAATCAGAATACCATCAGTGGTATTCTAATGCTATTAGTGGGCTAGGAAATGTTTTCAGGTAATTTGATAAAACATCTTTCACTATTCAGCATGATTTACATGATGTACACAAATTCCAATTTGAGGTTGAATTAGTTTCATATTTTTTGCTGTTAAAACTTCAACAGGGGTAAGTAAAATTCAAATCCCACACTTGATAGGACAACCACTGACTTATGACATTAGAATTCTATTTATAGTTGCAAATTAAATATCACTGATAGACAATATACCAGAGTAACTTGAGATAGAGAAATATGAACATTTCCTGATGGGCTTGTAGAATATATAATCATCTCTTTCACCAAACAGTATAGAATAATGTTCTAATTTATCAATTTATTTCTATTTTTTCATAAACTCTTTAATCCACACGTTGCATGATTACTCCTTCAAAACCATTATTTATTTAATAGATAATGACATGCTAGTTAGCCTAATAAGGTACAGAGCAACAGACTAGAAACCTGGAAAGATTTGAGAGACATGTCCTGAGAGCTTTTCCTTTTCATATATGGTGGTGAGGTAGAACAGGTGCTTTATTTATTATTTATTTATTTATTTAGCAGTACTGGGGACTTGAACCCAGGTCCTCACACATTCTAACAAATGCTCTATCACTGATTTGCACCTCAACTCCTTTTGTTTTTTTCAATTTCGAGACTGGGTCTTGCTGAATTGCACAGGCTGCCCCTAGTTTCAAACTTGCAATTCTCCTGCCTCAGCCTCCTTCTGTGATTATGGCCATGCCTCACTGAGCCTGTCAGAGGGTGCTTTAAAATAAGAGGAATGACCAACATTCAGTGGTGCCTAATATAATTTCTTAGAGAAGACGAATTATTGGTATATAAACTTCAACTTTATGTTCTATCCATAGGTATGAAGAGATGACATGTTGTGATGTGCAGAGCCAACTCAGTTATTTGGTCCAAAAGAACCATATTAAAAAGCACTACCTTAAGAAAAAAAACGTGTTGTAGCGCATTTAAAAATATACCTAGATTCCAACACCTGCAGCTGTAGCCCTGTGGCATCCAATCCCATCAGCTCTCGGAAGCTAAGCAGGGTTGGGCCTCGTTAGTACTTGGATGGAAGACCACCTGGGAACACCAGGTGCTGTAGGCTTGGGAGAAGGACCCGGCAACCCACTCCCAAAAATCAATCTGCCATTGAAAACCCTATGAACAGCAGAGAAGCACTGACAATAGTGTTTCACCTGTGGTACACAGGGTCGCTGAGACGGATACAGACTCGACGGCACCTAACAACAACAACAACAGACTCCAACAGATGATATTCTGATCGTTTGTTATTATTTGTTGTTTTACTAGAAGTTGCTGGTATTTGAAAATCATTTTCCCCACAGAAGCATAAACATGAGTTCGCTTTTTAGTGAATGCCAAAGAGCTTTTGGAACATGACTAATTTAAAATATTTATATTAGCCTGGGTCCTGCCAGCTTTCTCCATTAATCCATTAATCCTGGGTGTAGGACTAGCCATACACAAGATGGTAAAATGTAGAACTTACCACTATTGCCACTGATAATACCATTTAGAGTATGTACCAAAGGTCAGCAACTTGGATAAATGCATACATGTTAGCTAATGTATTTCTAATTGCAGCTCTGCCAAATTGAAATTATAATCCTTATTTTACAACTAAATAGGACACAAGACATGATTTATCCATGTTCAAATGCTTAGTAATGAGACTTAAAGCCCAAATTTGCTTTATTTTGTGTCTTTTCAGTTCCCATTACACTTTCCTGTTTTTTTAATCCACGCTCCCCATACTTCAGACACCCAGAGTCCTTGCACTTCCATGGAGTCCTTACCATAATTGTGTACTCTCATCTGCACTGTACCCTATAGTACATTATGCTCTGAAATTATCCATTTGCATTTTCTCAATCCATACTCAAAGCCCTTCTGTGAAACTGACCTTACTGGGGGTAAGACAGAGATAACCCCTGCCACTATAGATGTGTCTGCATTTTAGGGAAGAGACAGGTGCACATCAAAGGCCATGGATGTGCATGCATATATAAACACACATACATATAAATTTCAGATGAGATTACAAAGTAAGGTGTTAGTGTGTACAGTATCTTTAAAGTCTGCCAGGGTATTGGCCTTGCAGATCCATCTAGAGTCTGCCCTGAAGTCACTTCCCCTACATTATTCCTGATGGAGATGAGTAAAAACTTGGAACAGGGACAACAGTCACCACTAACAGAATTAAAAGAAAGTTAAAAACTACATTGTCTCACTTTACAATGGTACCACTATTTTTTTTCCTGGAGCATTTTTGGCTCAGAATCCTGGGCCCTGATCTACTCTTACAGGCTGCAGATGGACTTCAGGTAGAGAAGTTAGGTTTGGAGAGATCTCAGAGCAGCCATTTGAGGTGTGGCATCTATACTGGCTCCTTTCAGGTAGTGGTTGGAAGAATTCCTGAACAATGAGAGAACCTGACGTTCCTGTTCTCTCAGAAAAAATTCATACTTGTTTGGTGATAGTCTAGGCATAGGAGGGTATGGATTTCCACAAAATCAAGAAGCCTGAAAAACTGGTAGATCTCCAAGGAAACTCTTAGCTAGTTGGCTTCTTGCTGTCAACCAGCTGGCAGCTCCCCACACCCTCTTGATGGGCCTGTGCAGCTGTGTTTTATGTTTCCATGTGGCCTTGCCAGCGGTCCTCCCCTTAAACAGACCCAGCTTCCACAATTAGTGTGGACTCAAAATGAGTTACTTGTGGAATACATTAGGTCCCAGAGGCCTTGTGGAGCTATTTACACCTCTTTGGACTATTTCCAGGACCCCAGATTATGCTATATGTGTAAATTAAGGAAGTCTCACAGTCCAATGGCTGTGACTGGAACAAGCAATATGGTCATACCTTATTTTCCAATGCTTTCTTGGCCTCATTTTAATGCTTCTACTGTCCTGAAAGATAAACTCTCTGTGTTCTTAAAGTAATGCTTAAGTAAGATTTCTATCTTTCTGTTTCCTAGGCATGCCTAGTTCTATTCCTCATGTATAAAAAGCTGGGGAATAATCATATTTTTCCTTGACATTAAAGTCATGTAGGGCTTATTTGCTTTCACCTAGCCAAGTTATAAATACCATCTAACACCTATATCATGGTGTTTCTTTACTTAAAATAATAAATTGGTTTCACTTAATAAAATACAAAACCAGATGAAGTCAAACTGTGAAATATCTAACAGTGGAAAACACACACCTAGCAGGTGGTATGGGGAAAAAAAAAAAAAAGATGCTGAGAAGGCCACAGCCCTAGCCAGCACTGTGTCAGTTATAGATCACACATTCAAGAAAACCTAGAATGTAGATGGTTATCATTTCATCTGTTAATCTGTGGCATCCATTGTACACCTAGAGAATCTCAGCTTGGTTTTGTGTTTTCTCTTTCACACCCTCCTCTCTTCACTGTGAGTCCTTTTCTCTTAGGGTTTCTCCTTGTTCCCACAGGCTGCTGTCTCCAGCCATGTTTCTCAATCAGATACTGCTACCTAACAGCACGGAACCTGACACACAGGTCCTTAATAAACATTTGTTAAATTATTTGGGAATTTGAACAACAAAACCTATGATGTGTACAGAAAGATTACAAGACCAAGAAGCAGGAAATTTGCTGAACATGATTTGATGATAAGGACAATTCTGATAGCTTTTGATGATTATCTCATATGTACCCAACACATCATTATTAGAGGTCTTAAAGATATAATCTCACTTAACTTTTGTTGACCATGGTAACATAAGGTAGCATGACATCCCTATTTGACAGATAAATAAGCTGAGGTTTTGAGGAAAAACCCTAAGATGTACACAGCCACATAGCTCTTAAGCATACATTTTACTGAGATCAATATGCATGTATGTTCAATGCCAAAATTAATTTGGGGGCAGTTTGAGCCTTCCCAGTTTCTCTCATAAATATTCAAAGCTAGAGTTAGCGTTTTTCTATTTACAGCAGATAACATTTACTAATATCTTCCTATGTACAAGACACTATGTCAAAAGTTTATATGTATTACCTCATAGGAATCTCAAAACAATTCCCTCGAGGTAGAACTATTATTATTCTCAATTAACAGATGATGAAATACATCTTAACTTGCCCGGATTCACATAGCAAGTTTTTGGTAAACCTAGAACCCAAACTCAGATATGTGTAACTATGAATTTTAGCTTTGAAAGTATACTGTTTCTGCCTGCTATTTTTATTTTATTTATCTATGTGCTCTTAATGTGATTTATATCAATGTCATTTTCTGCTAAGAAATCTGCTTAGCTTGTTTGCTAAAGCATACCCCAGTGATGCTTGTGTGGTGACACTTCACAAGTGTCTCATGATGCATGCCTTTAAGTGCAATTAAATACCTTTGGGTCATTCCCAGTCACATGTTTCTGAGTTACAAACTCCAGTTTCCTCTCCCTGGAGAGATTTCCTTCTGTCCAAAGTGGATAGATTAGCAACCATCAAAAGAAAATAGACAACCTATACCAATGTGGAGATTTAAAACTCTGACCTGAGAAAAATCTCCATAGAGAAAACATAATTCCTGGGTAGGTGATTGACATAAGAGAAATCCTACCCCACTGAATGTGTTCCTACAGTTCATTCTGTACTTATTAGAAGGGATTATTGACACTTTCAGAAGAAAGAATCTCAGGGATCCTGACAGCAAATTAACTTTAGTATTAAGAGTAATTGAAGTTAGATGTTACTTTGTACACTAGAATAGCCTAATTTTCATTTTAACTCTGGGTTATATTGCACACTATTACTAATCTGCTTGCATTTATAAAGCAAAAGATCACATACATCTCTCCTCTGTTTTTGTCTTATGAAAGAAATGACCTCCAAATTAAGCTACATAGGAAGTGTGGATATCCTCAGGAAAAAAACCTTTTAGATTTTCTAATTATTTAGAGAAGAGAGGATATTTTAGAAACTATAATTTTTTCATCAAATAAATATTAATTCATTTTTATTTTAGCCAAGTACACATTTTGTGAAATAACACTAATAAAGGTGTGCTGTTTTTCTCTATCCAAATTCTTCCCAATGAAATCCAACTGCAATATTCATTTAGAAATTTGATAATGCTCTCTTGTGTGAGTTTTAGGAATATTTGAAACCCCATTGCATATAAATTATATCATGGAAAAGCTGTATAAATATTCTATTATGGCACATGCTGTTCTAAGGATCTGTCAGGATTTCCTTTATACACTCCATTTTGAGTGGTATATAAATCAGATGTAAAAATTCATATTGGACTGAAACTCAGCACAAAAAGCCTCCTCCAGAGGCAAATGCTTTTTTCAAAATGTGGTTTGAATTATGTTGGTCATTTTTAAGTTACAGAAGTGCAGAAAATGTATTTGTGGTTTTGAAGGAGAGAGATTTTTTCCATTTTTATAACTCATTAGGAAATTTTACAGGCCTTTAGACCATTTTGTGGTTTAGTTCTTCTCAGGTTTTTCCCCAAAGCAATATTAAAACTTGAATGGTGTCCGCTATGAATCCAATGATTACTGTTCTGAATACAAATGTGTGTGTGGATATATATAGTTACAGATATCTTCAACCAGAAGTTCCAGTAATATGGCTGAGGTAGAAGATTAGGGCTATCGGTTGAACATTCTTAGCTTTTGGTATCAAGTCAAACTTAGTCTTTCAAAGGAATCCCCTATGTAAAACTGAGTTCAGCATGTATTGCTTGTCACTATAAAGTTGCATCTTTAACTTGCAGAAAAATCCACTGAGTTAAATACTGCTTCTTTTATGAACTTTTGACAAGAGATTTGTCTTTCTTAAATTCTATTTTCTCTAACATACAGAGCAAATTACTGCATGTGTAATAGATATTCACCTATGATCATATCATTTGTACAGTATTTAATATACTTGTGTATAGAAATTCATTTGCATTGTGTTGAAGTGTTTTGTGTATCTAATGTTACTGAATAATTTCAAAAATATCTAAATTTTTATTTTAGCATATGTAGAGATTATAATTATATTATCTCATTAACAGAATGAATTGACATCTGAGAAAGTTTGATTTGGACTAAGAAAGTTGGTATATTTCACAAAGCTAATTATGCTACACTTTCAAAAGAAAATGAAAAGAGAAATATTTTATATGTTTGAATTATTTCAACTTGTACTACATTTAGTTCACTAGTACATTATAACAACAAAGATAGTAGTTATTATTTATTGTTTTATACATTAAAATATAAAAAGTTTAAAATTTTCCCAATGTAATTTCTTATTTTTTAAATTAATTTCTGATTAGAGAATTGGAATCTAAGTGTCTTGATTCCTAATACAGTTCCCTCTTCATCATATAACATTATTTCTGGCACAGTTACTAAAATATTTGGGCTTAGGGACAGTTAGGGTGGTTCACTCTGAGAATAATCAAACTTTTGCCTCTGGCTTGAGATGCAATGTGGGTTTTTCCTTTGGGACACTTAGAAACAGAAGGGATCTAACTCCACCTGAAACTTTTATCTACTAACTTGCTGTCATGGAAATTAGCAAATCTGCATTATAGGGAGAGTCAAATGCCAGGTTTTTGTTTGTTTGTTTAGTTGGTTTTCTCCAATCTATGTAGCTGAATATCTTTATTTCTATGTGGGTCATTTAAAATATATATATATATTCTGCTTCATTTACTTCTACTAAGTTATACTAATTTTGGTTCCATAATGTTACATTCTGTTATAAAATTCAGTGTGCCATTTATACACCACTTACATACATCTTTTTGCTAGTTTATCATTGAATTCATTTCTCTTATGATTTAACTTAACACAGATCACTCCAAACATACCTGGATGGTTCAATGGGTCATTAAAATGTTTGCTGCAGGTTTGGAGGGGAAGTCTACAAATTTCTGACCACTGGGTACATATGGAAATACAGTTTTATGCTAATTAAATGTGTATCAAATACAGCATAGACATTTTTAAAAATTGCTGAAAATAAAGATATTTTAAATAAAACAAGTAGTTTAATACACAAAGGATCTGGGATTTATGATTAGAAATTAAATAAATTATAACTCTTCAGACAAGTAATAGACACATTGCCATTTCCTCCACCATCTATGCATTGTACCCACATTTTCCCTTAAATTTGGAGAAGGAACACCACAGTACTATTATTTGAATAGGACGGACCAATTAAAGCCTGACATTATTTGTCCTTTATAAGAAGTAGCACATTTTTAAACAGAATGGCTATTTCTTATAACATGTGGAAATAAAGAATGACATTTTAAAAACTTTCAAGATCATGAATAATAAAGAACATAAGGTATATTCTCACCTTGATTTTACCTTTAAGCAGCCCTTTATTTGTCTACTAGAAACTTCTTCCCATGGCTTTTCAGGCTCTAACTCTTGTTTTTTCTTCTGACAAACCAATATATAATTTGTACCATTATTATTTGACCAAAATGTACCAACAGAGGTTTCATAACGTATACAAAACTCCACTTTACTGCCATCTTTCTGATAAGGTGGAACCAATGTAATCTTGAAGGAGAACTGATCAGTTTCACCATCACATGAATTGGGAACATATTCTGCTAAAATGTCATAGTGTGTCTGCCAGTCATCCAAGGACATTCTCACATACACTAACTTCTCAAAAGAAATATTCAAAACACGAATAATGCCTTTCATACTTGTAGACCCAGGAAGATACTCAGTTGCCTCCAGCACCGCTTTCTGCACTTGAAGTTGTTGCATAAGAGCTTCCTTTGAAGAAGGCAAGTCAAATAGAGGTGATAAAACATATTCTTCTGTGTGGAAAATATCCTTCCCTAAGTCAAAATCAGTCGAAGCACCTGGTAAATCCCAGCAATCAAACTCTTTAATGGACACAAGATTTAATCCAAAGGTGTCAGCGAATGAAACTCTTCTGGAACCTGCGGCTGATGGGTCCAGGTACATGTCTTCAGAAGCCTCAGAACCTCGTCTGCTCGGCTGAGGGGAGAAGCCAGGCTTGAAGGTGGTTTTAATTTCTTCATCTTCACAAACAGAATCAGATAAATTAGGAACTACTAAAAAATTATCTTTACTGTTCTGACTAGGTACTTCGGCAGGCTCCATTGGGCTCACTGATATCAAATAAGAGAGAACTGTACAACTAGTAGGGGCCGATATTTGAGATACTGAGGCTTAAAATAAGTGTAATGTTACAGTTGACATTGCAAAAAGGAGTCAGCTCTATAAATAGGCCCAAAGGCGTGTAAACTATGCTAGCCTGCCTCCAAAGGCCTTTCATATGATAGCATCCATGCTGCTCTCGCCAGTTTCAGATTTAACTCTCAGTTTTTAAAGTTGCATTTGTTTATGAGCTGATTTCAAAAGAGACATTTCAAAGTGATCTTTCACTGTGAGAAATTCTGAAACCATAGGATAAAAAATATGATTCTAATCAGTTGGTGTTAAATATAAAAATTAGAGCAAATTTTGAAAGGAAATGAAAGTAGAAAAACAATACTAACTATGTAGTTTACATTAAATTGATCTAGGCATGGGCACACAGGAGAAGATAAGTACATTTATAGACTCAGAAGATATCTGGAGCTTGCTAGTAATGATGTTGTTTAGCTACCATTATCAGAGATTTATAATGTAAAATGCTTATTGTATGAGAGTTAAACAGAGGTGCTGAAAGTTCTGAGGAAAGAGACATGATTTAGATGAAGGTCTCATTTGAAATAAACCATAAAGAGAAGATAGAATTTAGACATAAAGAATTGGAGTGTGGTGGATTTTTCAGGTGGAAGAAATAGTCTAGGCTAAAGACTGGAACAAAGAATTAATCAAAACTATTATTTTAAGCATTAGTAGGGCATTTTAAGATATGAGAAACGACATGTGAGTCATATGCTATTGGCTTAAAAATATAAGTGGGCAAAAGTAAGTCTGGCCCAGGAGTAAAATATTAATGTAAAATATATTCATCTTTGGCAAATTGTCATTTTATGCCCATAAACCAGTTGATACCAGGGCATCTTGGATTTCAATGTGAATTTTAAAGTGTGAACATCCTATTTGGTCTATGATATGGCTTTTTGTGCTAACGTCAAGCTCACTTTAGAAATGGCAGTTTGCTAAAATCCTATTTTTAAGGCTATTTTTTTAAATAGAGTCTCACTGTAGCTCCAGCTGGCCCAGAACTCACTATGTAAACCAGACTGGCCTTTAACTCACAGCAATTCTCCTGCCTCTGCCTCCCTAGTGTGGGGATTATAGGTATACTCCTATACCCAGCCAAACCTATGAAAATTTTAAATGAATAATTGCTTTAGCCAAGATATGCACCATGTAGAAATTGGTTCTATCAATATGGGGACATAGGAAAAGCTAAATGTGCACAAATGTTCATAACAGAATTGTTTAGTTAAAATCTCTAAAAATTATCTAAAGGTCCATTAACAGGGAACCACATATATAATGTGTAAACCCTTACAATAGAATGGTTTACAGACATTAAAAAGACAAAGTAGTACTTTATGTATTATTATGAAAAGGTAACCAAAATAAATAGCTAAGTGAAGAAAAGAAAATTTGCACAGATATGTGCATAGAAAATTCCCTGAAAGATGCAAAAAAAATGTTAGCAGTACTTACCTCTAATTACGGAAGTTCAAAGTTGCAGGGGAAAAGGAGTTGTAATTAATTTCATTTCATATTCTTCTGTACTGTTGGATATGGTAGGCATGAGCATGATGTTCTTTAAAAAAACCTGTAAAGTGAACTAAATTAATTTGAAAAACATAAAATGTGAGGGTTGACTACTACTTTTTCAAAAAAATAAAAGAACCCAATGGCACAATTTCTTTCAAATGACTTCATAAATTTGTTATGATGTATCAAATTATTTGAATTGCATAAAATAGCAGACGGAGGCATTATTTTCCAAAGTTAAAAATGGATGATGTCTAGGAGCATAAGGAAATGAAATTATTTAGATTTTCCCTCATCTACATAGCTAGAATGGGTGGTGGCCACATGGATTGCTCAAGGATGGCAAATAGCAATCACTTGCAAATTTGATGTCTAGAAAGAGCCATATTTCAATGTAGCAAAAGTATATTATTCTACTAAAGGAAATTAACAACAAAATGCTTCATAGAATTAGTGGAAGAGTCCTTATGTTGTTGGGTGCCGTGGAGTCGCCTCTGACTCATAGCGACCCTCATAGGGTTTTCAATGGCTGACTGTTTCAAGATTGTCTCCACAGTGGATTGCCACATCCTTCTCCCATTTTTGTGGTGTTGGGAATCCAACTCAGGACCTCAGAGACTGCAGAGCAGCGCTTTTCCCATTGAGCTAAATCACAGCCCAGAATCCTTATAGCCATGTGAATAATAGAATAATGGAAATGCACTATGTAATAATACACAAAACTAATCTAACTATCCAGTAACTCATGAAGAAAAGACCCTTAGGACCCTATCCTGGCTCTGCTACTTACTGTTGGACCAAATTCAGAGCATTGCTCAAATTTTCTAACACTCATTTTCCTTAGTTGTTACAATACAATGTAAAATTAAATAAGATGCTTGTTAAATGTTTAGCACAAAACCCATAGTAATAATAGCAAACATTAATTTTATTCCTGTATATGTGAAAGGCAGATTTTAAGATGATCAATAGATGATGATAATAATAGATGATATGATATAGAGAATCCATGCATAATATTAGTTGATAATTTATAATTCATTTCCAACTTTTTCAAATACTACAGTAGGGAACATTTAACTTTACTAACAAAATGCTCTACATTAGAAAATGGTTCTATTATTTGATCTAAATTTTTCCCTATTTAATGTGTCTTTTCACACAGAGCATTACTCCCTTGATGTATAGTAATCACTCCCTTTCTTTTGGAGTTTATAACCTTTACATAATTGTAGACAATTGACATGTTCCCCCTTAGTAACCACTTAGCTAAAGTAGAGTTATTTCGTCTTTTTAATCTCTTCTCAAATGTCAATCCTCTAGTGCTTTTTATTACTTCATTACTCCACTATGAACTCCTACTAGCTTTCCTTTATTTTCCTATTAATGATCTGCCTCCAGATGAATGTAATATCACAGATCAAGTGTCCCTAGAGTACATAAAGAAACACTAGCATCCTCATTCTTGTGACCTAATCTTTGTATTTAGGTACAGTTCACAATTCTTTGCTTCATTTCCCTATAATAGATCAACGTACCATTTTTTCATATCCACTACTAACTCAGTTCCAAGAGGGTTTATTTACAAGGGCCTACTTATAAACTGTCTGCAGCTGTAGCCCTGTGGCATCCAATCCCGTCAGATCTCAGAAGCTAAGCAGGGTCGGGCCTGGTTAGTACCTGGATGGGAGACTGCCTGGGAACACCGGGTGCTGTAGGCTTGGGAGAAGGACCTGGCAACCCCCTCCCAAAAATCAATATGCCATTGAAAACCTATGAACAGCAGAGAAGCACTGACAATAGTGTTTCCCCTGTCGTACAGAGGGTCGCTATGAGTCGGATACCAAGTAACAACAACAACACTTATAAACTGTAAATGCAGAAAACCAACAGGGTTTAATGCAACAAATTGAGGCCATTTACATCAAAACTGTTACATCCCTTGAGGGATAAGAAAGAGGTGTAATGGACAGAGCTTATAAGTAGAAAGAGCCACAAAGAATTTATTGGCTAGAGACTTGGTCAAGTCACACAACTGAAGATGCCCTTGCATGGAGTAACCCAGAAGCATAAATACATTTAATTCACTCTTTTGCTTTTCTATAACATCCTACCATGGCTACCCATTGAGCAGAGGGCATGGGGAGTATGATAGATCATTTAGGTCAGTCTCTTGGAACAGAGTAAGTGGGAAAAGATAACAAGCTAGTGAATAGATTTTGAGAGCCAAACAGAAGATACTAGAGATGGAATTATATATATATTACATATACCTATAAAACTTGAAATATGTGTGTTCTCCTTTATATATATTTCTATCTCAGTGCCAACTGAGTTTCTATTACCTGCTCTTTTATTGTCACAAGTTTAAACAATAAAGGTTAAAAACTTAAGGCTTCTAAGCTCTGACTCAATACAAGTCATGAATAAGAAAGATTGAGTTCATCTGCAAATGCTTGGAAAAGAAATTATCTCTTTTGAGATTAACTATAACTTTGTATTTTCTTCCTTTATTAGCAAGGGCCTTTGTAATCCAAAATCAAGAAATATTGTGTGAAAGGCAAATCTCAAACATTGGCTCTTAACTATACATGTTAAAATCATTTTGAGAGATGTTCCAATTATACAGGCTCAGATATACTATCACATATACAGAATAGGATTTCCTAGAATGATGATGTACCCCCTGTTAGAATGCTAACCAAGCATGCCCTGCTAATTTTTCACCCCACACTTCCGCTCTAAGCACGAGCATCAATTTAGAAAGCCTTAGGAGTTCATGCCAGAGTGCAATATCTCTTCATATGATATAGTCTAGAATCATTGCTCTGCACAGTGAAGGAAAATACAAAATTCAAGATTTTTTCCTATGCATATTAATGTGAATCATAAAAAGATTATTTTAAATATTAACCTAATGCTTGAAATGATAATGTCCAGTATTTGAATTTTGTTGTTGGTGTTAGGTGGCCTTGAGTTGGGTCCGGCTCATAGTGACCCTATGTACATCAGAATAAAACTCTCTCTGATTCTATGCCAGACACAAGATCTTATTTATGTTTAAGCCCATTGTTAAAGGCACTGTGTCAACCCATCTAGTGAAGGGCTTTCCTTTTTTTCATTGACCTGCCACTCTCTCAAACATGATGCCCTTCTACAGGGATTGGTCCCTCCTGACTACATGTCCAAAATACATAAGACACAGTCTAGCCATCCTTATTTCCAAGGAGCACTCTGGTTGTTCTTCTTCTAGGACAGATCTGTTGGTTTTTATGGGAGTACATGGTATATTCAATATTCGTCTCCAACACCATAATCCAAAAGCATCAATTCTTCTCCTGTCTCCCTGTTCAATGTCCAACTTTCACAACCATACGATGCAACTAAAAATACCATGACATGAATCAGACATACCTTCATCTTTAGACAATGCTTATTTTGACTCATTTTTGGACATATATATCATAATTTGGGGCACAAATATATATTTTATTAAATGTATTTAACTGGAAGGAGTTTGATAAGAGTGATCAAGAATATGAGTTTTCAAATAAAACAGTTCTGGTCCATATTCTTTCTGGATTTTTTTATGAGCTGTTTGATCTTGGACAATATATCTAAGTACTCTTTGCCTCATTTTTCATTCTATGTATGAAGCACAATAAAGCCTGATTCATTTGGTTGTTGTGAGAAATAACTAGAACATGTCTTTAAGCAGTCATCAATAGTAATGGGACTATCATATGCATATGAATATTACAGATAACATTGCAATATTGTTGATTGCATTATCATACTTCCAGTATTAAGGTGGGATTTAAGAATACAGTGTCTGGAGATGTACTGACTAAGCCCAAATTCTTCTATTTATTAGATAAGTAAAATTAAATAAATCATTAATCTTTCTGTGCTTTTCTTTCTCCATCTGTATAATAGGAATATTAATAGTTTCTACCTCAAAGTTTTGTTTAAAGGATCAAATGAGTTAATTCATGGACAAAATTTGAAATGATAAAAATGTAAATAATTAAAATTATGATGGTTAAATTTTTATAAGGAAATGTAATTTAAAATCCCATCTGAGATAGATACTGTGTATTTTCTTACATTTTCTTTTATGAAGGTTCCATGAGAAAAAAGTCTGATTTGTATATAATTTTATCCATATGCACCCAACAGTATTTAAACAGATGAATTAATGGAGGAATGAATGGATGGATGGATGGACGGACAGATGAATGGAAGGATGGATTGGATGATGGATAGATGGGGCATAGGCAGAATGCATGAATTTAACATAAGCCCTCATCTTCCTAGTAGTTTATTAACAATATCTTTTATTGCTATTTTTATATTTGTATAATATAGAAGAATTGATGCTCATAATATAAGATCTCAAAGTAGCTTTTAAATCATTATAAAATTAGTATACATGTTTGGGTTATATAGCAATTATCCATCTTCCTAAATACGTTGCCAAACAGAAAACTCTATTCTTTGTTCAGGCCACATATTTCCATAGCAAACAGAGTCAATACCAGTGTATGCAACTGGTGACCCTCCATTATGTGTACATCCAAATAAGAAAAGGAAGAACTGCTTTAATTGTTTCGGTATCATTTCGTACTACTATTTTAGATGCATGTATTTTCTGTAGACTGTGCAATTAGTTTGCATTGCTAGAAGTCTTACCTTCTTCTCCACTCCTTGTTAGTCCTTCCTTCTTATTACTGAGTTCCAAAAATGGTTTAAGATGGGATGAAACAGAATAGTGCGTGGAAGAAAATAAAATTTTCGTGTTCCTTGGATTTTATTATGAGAACCTACATAAATCAGCATGCAAAAATTTACATTTTTTCCCCATCTGTTTATAGGTGTGGTAAGATATGTACTTTTTAAAGAATTTTCAGTTATTTGGGTTACTTAATGTAGGTAAGAATTCAGCAGCAACTATGAGTCTCTCCAAAAGTCTCAAAGATTATGCATGCAGGGTTTGGCACAGTTTGGGGTGATAATGAATATTTTATCTGCAAAAATTTAATGAATTGACTGAATTTACCATGCAGGGTAGGATTTGTAATAGTTTTATTTTTTTACATTTTAACTAAGTCAGAAACATTGTTAGTATTACTTATTTGTCTAAACTTTAAATTATATTGATTTACCAGCTTAGGAGTTTGTGCTTTGATATTTGTAATCTTTGTAATTTGTGCTTTGTAATTTGTAACCAGTTTGTACTCTTCAGGGTTTGTGGACAGAAAGACAAAAGGGCTGAATATCCTCTGAAATTTGTGCATTTCACTGTGTAGAGTATGAAAGTCCCTGAACCAAAAATTTAAATATCTGCAAATGATGATGCTGATGATAATGGTAATGATTTATATTTGTAAATGATTACTTCACAATTATAAGTATTTAGTCTTATGAATTAAAGGTTAAAAATATGCCAATCTACTTTTATGCACTGAAGGTTACTAATCAGCCCAAACTGAGTCAGTATCCATTATAAAAATGTCTTGCTATGCAATATTAAAAATACATGATAATGCTTGTATGAATACCTATACACATTATGCATACCTAATATTAATGTTTAGGTGAAAAATAAATAGACCTTACTTAATTTTTCATAAGATGCTTTCTGGTACAGTTAATAGATATATTTTGCATCATTTTAACTTTTCCCATGGCAAATCATCTTTTACCAATACAGAAGTCAATTGTCATTGGGTTATTTTGGATTATTTTCTTAAGAACAGCAAATTTTTTAAAATAGAAAGAAAAATACATATACAATCTCTTGTTCTGCCCAGTGCCTTAGTTTTATGGATGTATGTGAATATATAATCATAAGGAAAAATGTTTTCAAAAATAAGGAGTGAGAATATTCATTCCTTCAAGTGAAATCATCTCAAAAGTTTAATTTATTTACTCACTGAGGAACAGACTGATGAACTATGCTTAGAAAATCATGTGGTATGACCCATTTGGGAGTTTATATTGTGCAGCATCACAAGGTTTAGAATTACACAGTTCAAGAGTTGAAAAGCTGGTTGGAACTCCTACATCAACTTTTGAAAGACTCTTTTTTGACATATATTAATAAGAATGCTTCTAGCTTTAGTTTTGATGCATCCAGTAATATCAAATTACTGTTATATGAGCCAACATATTTCATTATTAAATTTAATTAAAATGTCACTTATTTTGTGCCAAAATATAATTTTCTTGAGTTGTGTTTAATTTTTGTTTCAGAATCAGTATTTGACATTCTCATAATAATTGTATTAACCCAAGTCTTCATAAAAGCTTACCGTATCAACTGAAGTACAAACTTTTAAGTATTTTATCCATATGGAAAAGTTTACAAATCATATTTATACTACTTGGTGAAATTTTCCCAAAGTGAATTTAGTCATGTAATGCCAAACAGTTTTAAAAATTCATTATCAGTTCTACAGCCAGCAATCTGTCTCATACTCATTCTCACTATTTTGACTTCTATCATTGATAGAAAAATATTGATTTGTTTTGGTGATTTTTGACCTTAATATGAAAAGAATTAAATTCTTTGGTGCCTGAGTTTTTTCCTTGTATAATGTTCATGAGGTTAATTCATTCTCCTTGCTCTATAATAACTTATTCTATGCATGGATCATAATTTATTCTAGGATTGATAGACATTTATTTTACTTCTAGATTTGAAATACTAAAGATAGTTCTGCTGTGGACATTCTTTCAGATGGTATTTGATGCACAGGTATTTGTATTTCTGCCAAGGGATGAATTTTCTGGGTCATATGGAATGTATATATTCAGCTTAGCAAATGCCATTCAAACAATCTTCTAAAGTGGCAAGAAAAATGTATACTCCCAAACAGCAACACATGAGAGTTGGAACTGTTTAATATTCTTATAAGCACTTGTCTGTCCTTTTTTATTGGCCACTCTGGTAGCTGTATGGTTATATCTCATTTGAGTCTTCCTGATGTCTAACAAACAAAGGAATTTTCTTTGTTGGGGGGAGGCATTTGTATGTTTGCTTTTGTGAAGTGAACATTCAAGCCAAATAGATGGATAAAGAGATATAGGTATGAGTCTTTTGTCATGAATACATGTGTCCATGTCTATATGTGTATCATTTCTTCCACCATGTGACTTATATTTTCACTCTACATGGTATCTTTTGATGAGTAGAACTTATTTTAAATATAGTACATTTGCTAGTTTTTATGCAAGTTCTTTATAATTTACTTTTCACATTTATATTTATAGTCCACCTGAAATTGATTTGTGAGTATGATATGAAGGAGGAAAATCAAGATTTGTGTTTGTGGCATAAGGCGATCCAACTTACCCAATATTATTTATTGAAGAGATCACTTTCTCTGTACACTGTGGTGTCACCTTTGTAATGAAACTAGTTACCATAAGGGTGAGGATCCATTTCTCCCTTATCTAATTTGGACAATTGGTCTATTTTACTGTTTTTATGCTAATATCAGATAATTATTGTAGCTTTATAATAAATATTCATATTCTGTAAAGCCTTAGCTTTATTCTTCAAAATTTTTTGGCCTTTTATAATTCAGTTTAAATTTTAGCATCATCTTGTTATTTCTACAAAAACTATTGCTAGGATTTTATTAAGAGTACATTGAGTATATAAAATTTTTTGGAATTTGAAGAGAATTAATTTTTTTTATAAAATTGGAAGGTCCGATTATTGTGATTTCCCATTTGTAAACACCATATAGCCTCCCATATTCTAGTTCTTTTTAGATTCGCTCAATATTATCTTGTAGTTTATAATGAGGGACGCGTGCACATCTATTATTAGATTACTTACTTTGCATTTGATTTGTAATGTGTAGATAATGTCAGTTTAAAAATATCATCTCTATTTCTCCCCTGGTTGGTATGTATAAATACAATTGATTTTTGTTTACTGATCTTATATATAGTGGATTTACTAATTCACTGATTAATTATAGTAGCTTACAATCTACTTTGTGTTTTATGTTTACAATAACATGTCATTTTTGAGTAATGACAGTTAATTTCTTAGTTTCTTATTTTTATGTATTCTGAGTTTTGTTCTTGCTTTATTGCATATTTTAGTACAATGTTCAATAGTAGTGTCTGTAAGTAGGATCCTTGTGTAAGTCTTAGTGAACAGATTTAAGATGCCCAAGTTTCATGATTCAGTATGACATTTAATCTTGATTAAATTGGATGTCCATGTGCAAAATATTAAGTTGGACTCACCTCCTGCCATGTATAAAAATCAATTCAAAGTGAAATTAAAGATGTTAAATGTAAGAGAAAACTAGAAAACTTCTAGACAGAAACATAGGCATGAATATTCATATCTGCAGTTACACAATGGTTTCTTAGATATGGCACCAAAACTGCAAATGGCAAATGAAAAAAATAAATTGGGTTTCATATTTCATACTGCAGAAGACACTATAAATATAACAAAAAGATCACTTCCAGAATCAGAGTATACATTTGCACATTATACATCTGACAAGATGGAAATATAGAGGAACAAGAAAGTTCAGGAAATAGATTCCAAGGCAAGAGCCTAGTCTCAACAATTAGGGATAAAATCTGAATGAGTTAAGAATAGAAAACAACAATATTAAGGCTCTGTGCCATAAGCCTAGGATCTTATAAATTTCTGCTGACTGGGAAGGAGATTTAAAAAATAGAATCAGGACTCAGACATGGCAGTGCACGTCAAAATTCCAGCACTTGGGAGGTAGAAGAAGGAGGATCTTGAGTTAGAGACCAGCCTGGGCTACATAGAGTCTGAGGCTAGCCTGAGCTATATAGTGAGAACCTGTATCAAAAAACAAAAATCCAAAACCAGAGGCAGAATCAAACAAATGTCTATATATCCATATGTACATACGTAAAGAGTGCTCACAACTCATCATCAAAAGAAAAATAACCCAGCCAAAACTGATGAAAGAACTAAATAAAGTGTTTCTCCAAGAAAGATATATAAATGATGAATAAATGCATGAAGATATGCTTAACTCCATTGGTAATTAAGGGAATGTGAATCAAAACCACAATGAAATATGACTTTACATCCTCTGAGATGGTTATAAGAAGAGACAATAGCAAGTTCTGATGAGGTGTTAGAGAAATCAGATCCCTCCTGTTTTGCTGATAGGAATGTAAAAATGGTACCACTACTATGGAAACTAGTTTTGCAATTACTTAAATGGTTAAACATGAGTTACTATATGAGCCAACAACTTCACACCTAGGTTAGATGCCTAAGAAAAGTAATAACATACATGCACATGATTCACATTCATACAGGAATATTTATAACATCATATTCACAATAGCCCCAAAGTAGAAAGAATCTAAATTTATCAACTGATGAGGGGATAAACAAAATATGGTATATCAATACAATGAGATTCAATTCAGTAATAGAAAGTACAGATCCTTGCTACAATATGAGTGAAACTTGTAAACTTTAAGGTAAGTAAAAGAAGTCAGAAAAGGGATAACTTTTCTATCTTTTAAAAAGTGCACCTGTTCTCCCTCAATTTGTATTTATGTAGGTAGTTTTATGAACTTAAATGTAAGAAAATATTCTTGTCAGGATCGTTCATGTGCTATGGCATCTAGCTATCATACTAGTTATAGGATTCAGCTTTGAAATAATAAGTATTACTGCATAGGATTTAAGTTTTTAAAGTCTAAATTATTGCCTGACCCTTAGATACAATATTTCCAAATTACCTCACTTGTTTGTTCAGTTACAAACCTCCAGTGATTATGTAAGGATAATCTATGAGATCAAACACCAAGAACATTTGCTTCACAGTAAAGCAGTGACCGCAAAGAAACATTCTGATACAAAGAAAAAAATGAAAAGCTATTGCTTTTTAGATAGTCACAAAGCCTAAAAACATAAAACATATTCCTATGGCAATGAGCAACTTTAGCTAAAACCTTTTTTTTTGTACAGATGTACATATTAGAAGGCATAGAGATAAACCACCTTGACCCCATCATTGCTAGTTAGTAGAAGGATAGTATTAGTCCCAAAGCTAATATCCTTCATCTACTCACCCCTGTACAATAAATTCAATTCAACTAATATTCACTGGGAGACAGCAGCCTATTATGAGAAGATATGTATATATATATATGTATATATATATATATATATATATATATATATATATATATATATATATGTATATATATATATGTATGTATATATATATATGTATGTATATATATGTATGTATATATATATATATATATATACATATATATGTAAAACAAAGGTGATAGCAATACTATTATGAATAATAAGTGACATGTTTTAAAAGGCCACACACAGTTTCTAATACGTAACAAATGTTGTGTTAGTGCATACTGAAATTAAAGATAATTAATGCCTTAAACTTCTATGAAATACTACATTTCCAAATCTCTATTAGATGTTATTGCTTTTATAGCCAATGTTTTATGCAGTTCCTGTTTGTATAACTTTATTTAACAGACAGTAGTGTATAGTGTTCAATTTGTACTTGAACAAATAAAGGGAAAGAATTTTTAAGAATTATTGTAATTGCTATATCTTATTCCAGTGAAGACCATCAATTCCAATTTTTCCAATTCCCCACTCCCAAATTCCATCAATTCATCCTCAAAAGTACTCACCAGTACTCTCTACCCACACTAAAATATGCGTATAAAACACAAGAAGTTCCTAGAGGTCTAAAGTCAAAGAAATGGGCATGAGAAACATCTGATACTATTCTCTTTACATTTCTGGAATTTGAATTCACTTTAATAATTCCCTCAGAAAGGTTAAACATAAACTCTCATTCCCAGCTCTTGTGGAAAAAGGATGCCCTTTCCAGTTAGATTTTCTCATTATAACAAAATTTCATTATTATAAAACAGTAAGATCTCTAAGGTCTTTTTAAATTTTGTGATTGATTCTGTGCACCACAGAGTTTATTTTACATTGTGACTGAACATGTATATTAAATTGTGTATATTGTTAGTGTGTGTGCACACACATACTTTACATAGGCATTATTGGTTTTCCACAAAATTTGCATTTAAAAAGATTTGTTTTAGAATACTAATTGATACTCTTAGCCTGTGCAAAGGCTTGTGCATAGAAAGATGACTAGAAACTTGCCCTGCCCTCAAGAAGATAAGAATCTATCTCAGAAAATATAATTTATATAACTTCTACAATGATTTATTTCTGCCTGTGACTTTCTTTTATTTTTATTTTTTAATTTTAGCTGGTAGATTTGCACACACTGTTTAGGTCATTTGCGTTCATCAAAGATGTATCAGGTTGACCTACATTGGATTGCTATGGCAAATGGACTTTCACTCTTATAATGGGATCTACATGCTCAAGAAAGAGACAATGAAGACAGTATCAGAGGTACCATCAGTTCCAGATAGGGCACCATTATGTGGTCCTTCCATTGCTTGAGCAATATTGTAGAAGTGGTTTGAAGTTTGGGGTTAATTTTATCTATTACTTTGATATGGTAATGTGAAAGGTGGTTTTTAAAGGACTGGATAAGCAAAGTGATGTTATTTCTCTCACAGCTCCAAGTACACAGCCTCACCAGCAGATGTTATCATCTAGAGCATATTTAAACTGAAAGGTATGTCTAGAAAATATGTAGATCCTCTGCTTCATTTCACTATCAAAAGAAAAGCAGACCTTTAGATAAGAAGGGAAGTTTCTAATCTTGCTATTAGTACACAAGTCATATAAATAAAGTCAGTCCTTGGTCAGCTTGCTCACCAGTGGTGTGCAATCCAATGGTCTTTTCCCTTGAACTGGTTAACTAGATGCTTATTGAATAACTAAGAGATCTCCTTAAAAATTTTCCATCTACTTTTCCCAACAGTACCCTCCTAAACACCAGCAGCTGAACCTTTCTTTTCTAGATTTTTGGGTTTTTTTGCAACCACACATAAGACTAGGATGGCCCATGAAATCCAACTCTGAGAATCACTAAGTCCCCTGAAGGGAAATGGTATCTGTCCTTTTAATTCCAGCAAACCACACAGGGATCATTATCACATTCCATAACAAGGAGAAAGTCCAGTAATTCCTCAGTTAATGAGGGATTCCTATCTCAGTGTTGGGCCATCATTTCATTATTCATCTCCACTTGGGTAGATTTCTCTACTGCCTACTCCAAAGCCTAAAGGGAAGTATTTCTATTATCTTGTCAAATAACCCCTTTAAAAGAACAGCTAATCAGGTTTTAAAGTACTAAGCAGCAACCATATGATGCCTCATAGATGTGAAATTTATGTATTCATTCATATGAGAAGTGCTATGGGATAAATTTGCAGTATGTTTTAACAGAGTCCTCAAAAAAATAGAAAAAAAAAAACCCCATAGTTAGGATCCCTGAACAACTATACAAACATTAGATCATTTTTCAAGTGTATTTTCATGAAACATATGAAGATATAAGACAAATGCTTCATTAAAACCAGATATAATGGAATTAGAATGATTAGAGGAGATATGATAAATACATACTGTCACTAATTCCATTTGGTTGCAAAGATTTTAAATTTAGGAATGGCCTATTTCTTTTCCCCAAGAGGCTAACAGAATTTAAATCAGGGGAAAGGTAGGTGCTTCACAAGTTTTCAGATTCAGAACTTCCCCAAACATAGAGAGAAGAATCTAAAAAAAGTACCTTAGTCTATTTGAAATGTGACACTTCCTTCCACCTTTAAACATTGGAAGTTATAACCACCATGGTAAAGGATGAGGATTGACTATTTTAATAATTATAGGTTAAGTATTCTGAGCATAAGTGAAATGAAAATAGGATATTAATAAAGTTCATTTGCCCAGTCTAAAATTCAGAAGTGGCATATCAGTCTCTTTCCAAGACTCGAACTACCATAGTTATTATAGCATACATGATCTGTGGTCTGACACTGCAAATTCCAAAAAGAAAATAAGACCGTACAGTCACTCTGTTCTGCTTCATATGTGTGGATGTCACTCAGTCACCCTCTGCTGAAACGTGAGAAGTTTGGAAGCAGGTTAGGTGAATTTACTTACATTGCCATCCCTATGAGCTTTTGTCTAAATTATCTGGCTACAGAAAAGATCAGCTTGAAACTTATTGTTCACTTCTTATCTATTCAACGGTTTGATGGAATAGCAAGGAATATCGTTAAAGACAATGAGGCATCAACTCCTTTAATTATTCTTTCTAAAGAACCTGCCATTTCAGACCGTCTATTTGAGATTTGGAATCCTGACATTTTAACCTCTTCTTGATTAAAGGTTTCTATCTTCATCTCAAAGAATGCTTACTTATATGTGGTTTCTCACAAATGGCTTAACCTTTCTGCATCTCAGTTTCATCCGTTATAAAATAGAGATAATTATAGGGGGTTCTATTTGCCCAGCATGTGGCAGGAATGCTCCGTGCATGGATACTCAGAAAGGTCTTCTTATGGAGTTCTAAATGTGTCCTAAGAACAAAGACAGGACAGAAAATAGAATGAGTGCCAAAATCAAGCAGGTTTCAAGTTAGAGCAAAATTGAATTTTGGTGTTCTAAAGTCCTTTGGTATCATTCCTTCTTTTATATATTTAATTCAACTACTAAAAAAATTTTTTAAAGAATAGAGCACAACAAAGAACTTTACAACTAGTATAAACTGAGACTCTTGAAATGTTTCAGCAAGTTTACAAGTAATGTAGTACCTGTGTTTTCTTAACAGTGGCAGAAATAGTTGAAAACTGGTGTGGTTTTAATTTTTAAAGTTATTTTTCTGATGGGGATAAAAGATGTGGGATACTGAGTCTATAATAAAGATTTGAATTATATGTCATGATTTCTCTGTTAAGAATGAAAACAGCCTGCTCTTGTAAAAAAGGTTCGTATTAATTGTTCAGTAGTTTTAATTTTGAATGTCATTATGCTGCTACTATTGGATTACAGAAATTTTACTTTGTATTGAAAATTATTTTCATTTAATTTTCTCCATGAGTCATTTGTGATGAAAAATTTCAGTATGTATAAAAAAATATTTTGGGAACTTTTCTCACATATAGATTATACCTAGTCAATATATTCAATGCCTATGAACAAACATCCCTAAGGCTTTTTCCCCTGTATTATAAGAACTATATAGAGCTGTTACTAGTAACATACTATTCACATCTGCTCTATAATCAGATATTAATCCAATATTATTGGTTAATACTGAGAAACATTGTTATGATTTCAGGTATTTTTTTTTTTTACTGTGGATTTC
>VMDO01004378.1:0-126538 GCA_007922755.1 Pedetes capensis
GGGGGGAGGGGGGAAACACAGAGGAGGGTAAGGGGTAACCTATATGAATAATGCTTATCAAATTGCATATATGAAAATTGTCACAACGAAAAGCATGTCAAAATGAATCACATTATGATGTACATTAAAAATCTCTAAAAAAAAAAAAAGGTATGGAAAAAAAAAATAAAACACATATAGACAGAAAAAGCCAAAGTGTTATAATATTAACAGTTACTTTAGATGAAATGTTCATTCTGCTATTTTTTTTTTTAAATTTTTCTGCAAGCTGAAATTTTTTTTTGTCCAAATAAAAAGTTGAAGGACAGAAGCCAGGCACCATGGCACACAACCTGTAATATCATCTACTCAGAAGGGTGAAGCAGGAGGATCACAGGTTTAAGGCCAGTGGTAGCCTACATAACTTGGTAAGACCATCTCAAAAATAAAATAAATAATAAAGAGGGGGCTGGGGAGTACGGCTCAGTGGTGAAGCACCTGCCTAGCATGGGTGAGGCCCTGGGTTCAAACCCCAACATGGCAAAAAAAAAAAAAAAAAAAAAAAAAAAAAAAAAAAAAAAAAAAAAAAGGTGAAGGACGGAAAGAATATGCGTTAGCCCACAAGAGAAATGCTAAGTTTTGGGCAACAAACACGATTTATACAACCATGTATTTATCTTAACACCTAATTCAGAAGATTCATGTAAGTGATCAATAGATGTTATGATAAAGGAAATTTAAATCATTTTATCTGGCAGAAAGTCCTAAGGCTTTAAAAGCTGTGACAACTAGTTGAGTGTCAAGTATATATGGAACTAGGGATTGTCACTGTAAGGGAGACAGAACAGTGGAATGGCAAAAGTTTAGGGAGTCTCAGACCTAAATTTTTATTAGTGAAGTATCCTTGGGCAGATTTAATCTCCCAAAATCTCAATCATTCTATATACACATAAAACAGTATGTTAGAAGACTAGTAGTTATAAGGATTAAATGAGGTATAAGATAACAAATGTACTTGTGGTTAGGTGTTGTGGAGTTGGGTCTGACTCATTGCAACCCTCACAGGGTTTTTAATGGCTGATTGTTCTAGTATTGCTTTGGGAGCGGATTGCTACGTTCTTCTCCCACTTTTGAGGTTCTAGGGATTGATTCTGGATCCTCAGAGAGTGCAGAGCAGCACTCTACCAACTGAGCTAAACCCCAGCCCATGAATGTACTTAGCATAACTTGTTGTTAGGTGCTGTTGAGTTGATATCCAACTCACAGTGACCCTATGTACAACAGACAAAACACTATTGTTGTGCTTCTCTACCTCATAGGGGTTTCAGTGGTTGATTGTTTCTTAGGAGTAGACTGCCAGGTCTTTCTCCCAAGCTGACAGCACCTGGTGTTCCCAGGAGGTCTCCCCTCCAAGTACTAACCAGGTCCCACCCTGCTTACCTTCTGAGATCTGATGGAATCGGGTGCCACAGTGACACGGCTGCAGGCAGCATGACTTAATGTTAACTGTCATTTTATCAATAGTTAACTAAAAGGTAGTCTATAAAATTGATATTCTTTTTATACCTAGATTTTTACTTTCTTTGGAGAACTAAAGGTCTTTGTATGACCTAGGGAAATTTTCTGAAAATTGTAAGTCAAGGTGAGAAGGCAAAACAATTACCATTTCTTATTATTATCTCGTAACTAGGGGAGGAGGGAAGATTCAGTGAGATGATGAGCAGTCTTTTCCCAGGGAAGATCAATAGAAAAGCACCTTGGCCCTTCAACTTAATCTTAGCATATAAAGCTATTGTAAATGACCTAGACAATCAAATTCAATACTAAGAAAATGGCATAGAGAATCAAATTCAATGCTAAGAAAAATGTGAGCAATTTTGTCAAGTTACCATCAATATTCTTGACTAGAAAAGTTGTGAAAAACCACAATGTTTTCACAGGAGTTTATTGAACACAGAGCCCTTTAAGAGAAAGAATAAGCATCTATCTTTTTAGTTTATGTATATTTATTATGACCAGATGTAACAGGACTGACTTCAATAGATGATAGTACACCCAATTATCCTATGAAATTCTAAAGTAATCTCCGGAAGACTGGCAACTGTGGCCATGGACCAAATTCAGCCTACTGCTTGTTTTCATGAATAGTTTTAATGGAACACAGCCACATCCATTCATATATATAATGTCTATGGCTGTTTTAACTGCAACACCAGAATTGCAAAGTTGCAACAAAGAAGGTATGGCCCATAAAGCCTAAAATATCACTCTCTGGCCTCTACAGAAAAAAAAATTGCTGGCCCCTGCTCTAGACAAGCAATCCAAGAATACAATAAAGTCTGTTAGACTTACCTCAGGTGTCGTCTTTTTGTATTGGTCACCTCCATCTATCACTTCTGTCATGATTTGTCTTTTGAGAAATTCATACTCTTCCGGACTCAGGTGAATAGATTCCATGGTTCTTCCACAGCCTGAACACTGACCACTGTAATTATAATTTTTATATTAAAATAATGTCCTAGAAAAGAATCTTTTCTAAAATAAATAATTCCAAAGCACGAGGAAACTGAAATATAACAAAAAAGAACATTAAAACCTTTGTAGCTAGGTGTAGAGGCATGCCCCTGTAATCCCAGAGACTCAGGAGGCTGAGGAGGAAGGATGACAGATTCAAGGCCAGAGG
The DNA here is from genome assembly GCA_007922755.1 of Pedetes capensis. Taxonomy (NCBI): domain Eukaryota; kingdom Metazoa; phylum Chordata; class Mammalia; order Rodentia; family Pedetidae; genus Pedetes; species Pedetes capensis. The sequence continues at coordinate 2,663 of VMDO01004378.1, forward strand.
CAGCCTGTGCAACTCAATGAGGTCCTATCTCAAAACACAGAAAAAGTACAGCTCAATGATAGAGCACTTGCCTAGCATGCATGAGGCACTGGTTTCAACTTGTAGTATTAAAAAAAAATGCATAAATATATACATATACATATATATGTATGTATGTGTATATACATGGGTATGCGTATGTATATGTATATATATGTATGTGTGTATATGTGTATGCATGTATGTATATGTATGTGTCTGTATACATACACATACATATATATACACATACATATATATGTGTAGGTGTCTGTGTATATATATATATATATACACACACACACACACACACACACATATACATATATATATATATATCAAACATCTGGGATGTAGCTCAGTGGTAGAGTTGCTTAGCATATGTGAGGCCCTGGTTTCAATCCCCAGAACTGCAAAAACAAACAAAAACTTTTGTGATCGTCACACACACCTTTCAGGTATTATATTCTTGACTGGGTTTTTTTTGTTGTTGTTTTTTGTTTTTTGCAAATCTGAAAATATCACATATTAGTGTGCCAGAAAATCCAAAAGAATAGACTGCTGGGCATCCAGATAAAATTTTTAAGGTAATTTCTAAAACACAACAGGGTCCCAAATCTCTATGGACACACATCTCTATAGCTTTACACAGGCTCATGGTACCAACAGGAAAAACACTTTTAGTACTGCAAAGTCCCTATATGCAAAACATGGCTTTTTTCTCAGGGACTCTAATTATCCTATCCTTAAAGTATTCTTAAAAATATTTTCCAATCAATAGCAACAAAACCTGTTAAACTTGATTCAAACAAATTAATAATAAATATTGGCCTTTACCTTTTCTGGATTGTGGTAAATTTCCCTTTCCATCGTTTTCCAGGAACACTACAAAAAAGATTACAAAACAAAATTACCATAAAGCTAGATTTCCTACTGAATGGAAAGATATTCAATGTATTTAGAAATTCTATTCAAGACCTCTGACAAATTCAGGATACTTCCCTAAAATGGTTTAATTACAAGAGTGGCTGCTACACTGTGGCAAGGCTAAGGAGCAGATGCAGATGGCACTCACCTATGGACGTCCTTTTTGGTTCTCCTCTTGCCATCCAACCCCTTCTTCTTCAAGTCTAAATCTACTTTCACTGGATCTGAACAGAAAGCCAATGACTTTAATAGTATAACTTCTAAATCAAACTCAACTCTAATCTTCTCCATAAAGTTGCCATAGATTCTTCCTGGTCAGAGCAATTTCTTTCAAACTATTGACCACAGTTATTTAACTATCAGGTATTGTATTCCTAACTAGGTCAAGAATGCCATCATAATAGATCTTAGGTCACAAAACATTTGCAGTGCCTAGCCTAATTGGAGGCATCCAAAAATTATTTAATGATTTACGTACCCAATCAACTTATCCTCTCTTCTGTCCACTTAACATATATTACCATCAGTTCCTATTGATTTTATTGCCTTCTCTCCCTCCCCAGTTCTTAGTTCAGTACCTCATTTCTTACCCAAACCAAAATTGTATTCAAACATTTCTTACCCAAACCAAAATTGTATTCAAACAAATACTACAGTTTCCTTTCTTTCTTTTTACTTATTATTAATTAATTTATTTATTTCACAGTACTCAGGGGTTGAACTCAGGTCCTTGTACATACTTTGCAAGTGCATTACCATTGAGCTGTATCCTCAGCCCATTTTCTCACTTTTTGAGATGGGGTCTCACTATGTTACACAGGATGCATCTGGCCTGGAACTTGCCATCCTCACATTCACAGCACCCAGCCTAATACGCTTGTTTTCAATTTTTAAAAACTTTTTTCAGCACTACAGCTTGAACTCAGGCCTTGTGTATGCTAGGCAAGCGCTCTACCATTGAGGTGTATCTCTACTCCTTTTTAATTTTTACTTTGAGATAGGGAATTGCTAAGTTGCCCAGGCAGGCCTCAAACTTGTGATCCTCTTGCCAAGTAGCTAGAATTACAGGTGTGTACCAACATGCCGGCTTATTTTCAATCTTAATCTCTTTCCAATCTTCTCTTTTTACTGCTTTGGCAATTACTTTTCTAAAACTACACTCCAAAACCAGCATTCTTGATAACAATAAAATCCAAACTCCTTAGCATTCAAAGATTTTCACACCCTGCCTCCTCCTCTGTGATAGTAAGTTTGTTAGGATACTTAGTACTTCAAAGCCCTGTAAACTTGATATATAATGAAAGGCAAGAGAAAAACAGGAAAAAGAAAGGAATTTTTAGGAAACAACCTGAAGCAAATGATTAACTTTGAGGGAAGAGAGGTGCTTGGAAATCAAACCCCATGGCCTTGTGCATGCTAGGCTAGTGTTCTATTACTGAGTTATACCCTCAGCGCCTGAAGCAAATTAATACTGAAGAAATGAGAGTAAAAGGCCAGGCAGGACAACTCATGCTTGTAATTCCAGCGACTCCAGAGGCTGAAGCAGGAGGATCCCAGGTTTAAGGCCAGAAGCAGACTGCATAACTTAGCGATACCCTGTGTCAAGATAAAACACAAAAAAATGGGTGCAGCCCAATGACAGAGCGGGCTGGGATTTAGCTCAGCTGGTAGAGCGCTGCGCTGCAGTCTCTGAGGTCTCGAGTTCAATTCCCAGCACTGCAAAAATGGGAGAAGGGCCTGGCAATCCATTCCCAAGGCAATCCATGAAACAGTCGCCATTGAAAACCCTATGATGGTCGCTATGAGTCGGATACCGACTCCACGGCACCTAACAACAACAACAACGAGAAAGCACTTGCAAACTTTGTGTGAAGCTGTGGGTTCAACTCCCAAGTACTGAAAAAATTTAAAAATGAGAGTAAAAGACTAAAGCAATAACAGGCATGCAATTAAAAACATGAGTAAACCTGTATATCTTAATTTACACAAGAGTCAATTCAAAGTGGATGGGACCTCAACATAAAACCAGAAACCTTAAAACTGTTAGAAGAGAAGATAGGAAACATAAGCATAGGAAAGTATTTCCATAACAAGACTCCAATTGTCAAGGAAATGGCAACAAGAATAACAAATGGGATTAATGAAATTAAAAATCTTTTGTGCAGCAAAGGAAACAATCAGCAGAGTTAAGGAAGAGGCTACAAAATGGGAGAGAATCTGTGCATCCTACACATCAGACTGGATTAATTTCAAGAATATACAAAGAATGTACAAAGAAAGCAAACTCCAAGACAACAAATAACCCAATACATAAGTGGACAAAGAAAATAAACAGTTCTCAAAGAAAGAAATCTTGGGGCCAGGAAACATACAAAAAATATTTCTTTCCATTGTTGTTGTTGTTAGGTGCCATGGAGTCAGGTCTGACTCATAGCGACCCTCATCGGGTTTTTCGGGAGTGGGCTGCCACATCCTTCTCCCATTTCTGGGATCCTGGGATCCCAGAATCAAATGCAAATCAAATGCAAATCAAATGCAAATCAAAACAACACAGATTCCATCTCACACCAGTAAGAATGGCCAAGCTTAACAAAACAAATAATAACAAATGCTGGCAAGTATAAGGGGAAAAAGGAAGACTTTTACACTGCCAGTGGAATTATAAAGTAGTTCAACCACTTTGGAAATCAATATGGGGACGGACACCTTAGGAAACTTAGAACTGCCATAGGACCCAGCAATACCACTCCCAGGAATATACCCAAAGGATGGTAAGTCATCATATTACAGGGACACTTGCATTTCCGTATTTAATGCAGCACTCTTCACAATCGCAAGGATATGAAATCAACCAAGATACCCATCAACAGAGGAATGCATAAAAAAGTTGTAGTATATATATGCAATAGAATATTACTCAGCAATGAGAAAAAAATGAAACAAAATACATAAAAACTATAAGTGCTCCATTTCCTTTTTATGTGATGGGTAGGGATTACACAAATTGTTTATGCTACTACTTAAATATACATATATTTTGTCTAAAGGGAAAACAAATATCTAGAGATGGAAAAAAAGTATAACCTGTATAAAATCAGTCTCAACAACAAAAAACAGGGCTACTTTTAAGATAAAGGCATTAAAATAAAAACGTATATACTAAGATAAATTGAAATTACCTCTGAAACCATGTTTTTATACTTTGTGCAAATGACTCCCCAGGGTACAGCTGATTATTTCTTAGATACAAAAGAATTTCTAGTAGTTTGTTTGAATAGTGATCATCTTTTATGTCCTTTCCAAAATCAAAGAAGGCTTTTAAAGTTTCCATCATAGGAATAAGATCATAACCTAGCAATTCCTGATACAAATTCCAAGCCATGTTTACATCTTGATGAAGGAGGGCTCCCTGGATACAGTCATTATAGTTCTTTTTTGAAGGGATCATGACTTTTTTTACTTCTTCTAACAGTATCAAGGCTTCTTTCCATCTGTCAGAATCCACTAATCCCCGCATAAGAAGAGTGTAACCCCCAGATTCTAAAATCTTGTATCTGGATTTCATGATTTCGTAGACATCAATAACTTCTGAAGTCTGCTTATGAAAGACACAGAGATATAAATACTTGACCAATAAATTATAGCCAACAATACCATTATTTTTTGCTGCTACCCATGCCAGCAGGGACTTAGCCACATCTACAGAGCTATGACAGTGAATCATCTGTGAAATGACCCAATCTTCAAAACAGGCCTTTCCTATGAAAGCTTCCTTAAGTTTATCCCATTCCTCTGAATTCAAAGGTTTTGTTGGAAGTTGAATAGTCTTCCTCACAGGTGGCAAGACATGCTCTTTACTCTGAGGATTCAACTGTGATCTCTTCTTCGCTGCTCCAGCTGTAAAAAGATGAGAATCAGAAGAAACTTGCTTTTCTCCTTTCCTGAGATTTATGTCCTTGGCAATCAGCAGATTCATTGCTTTGGTGTTTTGCAGGGACAAAATCTTAAGAGAAAACCATCTCTTTTGGTTCCTGATACCACAACAGTGTGTGAGAAAGGGAGAGAGAGAAAAGTGCCATAGTCCTCGCCCAAGGTTGCTCTCCCAAAGCTTAGGAAAGCTTCGAATAGCAAGCAAAAAGAAACTCATTATAATGAGATCAGTACAAGTACGGGTGATGTTTTAAAAAACACAACTGGAAAACAAAACGACACCCCCCCAAAAAAAATCCAAAAACCTACAGCAAAATTAAGGAATTGGAGGTCGGATGTTTCTCTTTTACAAACAAACCAAGGTTCTGCTTTGGAGGCTACTTAATAGGAATGAAGGCAAGTGAGTTCTCGCTATTAAACGATGATCCAGAAATATCCAACATCAGTTGCAAACCCTAAACCAGCCGTCAAAGCAGTAATCCGCTGATGCGTGTTATAATTCCAGTCTGAGAATCTGAGGAAAAAGCACAAAGGAACACCCCGTTTGACTCACGTGACTCACAGCTATCCTGAGAAGGGGCAGGATCCCAAAGGAGTTGGAACAGGGGCATAAAGTCAAAACTGCGACCAGGAGCCCTCAACCCCATCCCCACCAGAAGCAAAGGCAGCAATGAAACCCATTCTAGGGACCTTCGCCCAGCTTAATGACTCTTCACAGGCTGCAAAACGGCCCGATAGAGGAAGAAGGATTGGGGCTCTGGAGAGTCTACTGGGCCAATCAGGTAAGAAAGCGAGGTCCAGCAAGAGAACCGGCTTGACTTTGTGCCCATCACTGACAAACGATGATCACTTCATTCAAAAACTCACCACAGCACTCAGGCTCAAAGCAACCATAAACGCGACGGATACTACGGTGTCCACAATGCACCGCGCCGGCCCAAGTACATGGGGGCGTGACTGGCCCCCCCCCCGAACTTAAGCGTTCTGACCTTGCTAGCGGCCAATTTTTTTTTTTTAACGGAAGGGTTTTGTTTTATTTTGTTAAGATTTTAGCGACAAGGGGGTTAGAGAAGGTCGCTGAAGCTTCTGTTACATCCAGACGACCGATATTAAGGCCTCCAGACCAATGAAAAAATCTGTGAAGAAAGCTCTTCCCTAAAGCCAGAAATCTCAAGGGGAACTCTTGAATCACGTGATGCGCAAGCGCCGAAGGCCCACGGTGAAGCACTAAAGCGGACATCCTTATCCTGGCTTTAAAATCAGGGTTGGTGAGGTTGGGACATCTCCTCAGGGAGGGCCTTTAAAAAAAAGTCACTTTCACGTCTGTTTTTCCTTCTGTTAGCATAATCTTCGTATCTGCAATTGCTACAGTATTTTTTTTTCTTTGCCTTTTTAGCCGATAGTTCCGCCCGTGTCCAAGATGGCGGTTGGGCGGCCTTCCTAACCTCTGCGGGGCTTGGTGGCATTTGACGTCGGAGCTGGTGGAGGCGGGTAGTAGAGCAACTAGTAAATAGCAAGTGCAGACGCAGCTGAGCGGGAGTCAGCCATGGACTGGAAAGAAGTGCTTCGCCGGCGGTTAGCGACGCGCGACACCGATCCAAAAAGTGAGTTTGGGAGGAGCCTCCTGCTAGGATAGCCCGGCCCCAAACTAGAAGTAGGGGGAGAATGGGGAGTATGGAGCAAGTAGGAACTGTACTTTTCGTGTCTGCAAAAGTTCTCCTGACAAAGGAGGAGTGGAATTTGCTTTAGAGACCCAGAGAGGTTTGACTCAAACTTCCCTGGGAAATGGTCTGGAGGAACGAAAACCTTAGCCCTACCCTGCGACTTCTATGGTCTTTATCTGGATTTATGAGGAATAAATGAGAACCTTGAGTCCAATAACTCTTCGATCCTACCAGACCTTACATAATTCATTGAGCTTATCTTTTTCTTTTTTTTTTTGGTCAGAATCTCATTAGGTAGCCCAGGCTGGCCTCAAATTCGCTATCTTCCTGCCTTAACATTCCAAGTGCCTACAGGCTTTTTATTGTAGCACTTCTTTCCTTGCTATTTCAGGTTTCATAATTCATTTTTTCCTTGTCCCTTTCCCCCTCCTTCCCACATGCATGTTAACCAACCTGGTTAAATGTTTCCAATTCCACACCAACACTCAGGGCAGCTGAAATTGACCGGAGGAGGGTGGGGAGGAAAAAAAAATAATATGCCCAGGTAAATTGTCTCAAACTTTAATCCATGTCCACTACACTGAAGTCAGTGTTTAGTCACCGCTACAGTGTTTCCCTAGGTGTTCACTCTTTTACACTTAATTCCTCTCACCTTCCCAAACTTCCAATCTGTCCTACTCAGTCTTTACCTTCCACTGATGCACTTTTCTTTGTTTTTAATATAGCTCAACGAGAAATTGGAAGCAAAGGAGAAATCACGTGTTCCCATTGATCGTTTATCAGTTCTCAGCCCTAAGTGTGCATACATTTTGCCTTCACTGTTAAAATGAACTATCCATGTTTTTATTTGAGTATCCCTCATCTCTAATGCTAGATCACATTCCTTTTCTTGTATTCTGACTTTCCTCTAGCCTCATCCTCTCTTTGGTATATCATCAGAATTTCCTTCTTTGCTCCATCATTTCCATTAGCACTAACAAACCTTTTGTATATCCCTCATCTTAAAAACAATACAAAACAAAAAATTTATCCTCACATTCCCCTTCAGTTTTTGCTACATTTCTAGGAATATTTCTGGGGCCGGAGGTGTTATGATTTGGATGTACCCCAACGGTCGTGTATTTGAACCTTTGGTCCCCTGCTACTGGTACTGTTTGTAGAGTTCATGGAATTTGGGGAGGTGGGATTCTAGCTTTATGGAAGTGGCTCCCTGGGGTTGGGGTTTGGGAATTTTATCCCATACCCACTGTTCTGGTAAACTGTCTCTGCCTGCTGCCATGCCATTCCATGAGGTCATCTCACACAAGCCCCACCACCATTATAGACTGATCCTCTAACTGTGGACTTCTAATAAATATCTCTTTCCCCATAAGTTTGCTTGGGTCAGTTTCTCTATCACAGCAGTGTACCAGGAGACTGATACACGTGTGTAGGAAATTATATAGGTCATATGGATAATAGTTGCTACTTATGGAATTTTTTAAATCAGTATAGTAGATCCCATCCTTTGTGTTAGACCCTTTTTTGCCAACTCAGGGATATGTTCTTACTATTGTCCCCTGTCCTGCATCATTAGGTTTTCTTAGTCATTCCATTAGCATTATAAGCCTCTTGGTATTTTTCCCATTTTAAAGAAGCTTTCATTGAATTTCCTACTTATAACTGTGCCTCATTTTTGCATCTCTTCTAACAACATTTACAAGAGTTGTTGGTTACATCTGTACTCGTATTTAATTCCTACTTGTCAAGAAAAATTAGTTACCTTCACATTGCTAAATTCAGCGTCAGTTCTCAATCCTCATTTTACTTGAAAAATTTTGCAGTTTTTTCCAACAGCATTGAGCCATAGTAAAGAAACTATAGGTTTGGTCAAGATTAAAAATTAACAGGGCAGATAGAATGAGGACAAAAAGAAAGAAGAAAGACAAAGAGAAAAATAAACTTAAGAAAAGAGGTCACAGAATTAAAGATCTTAGAGTGAAGTGCAAGTATTATGGCAGTGAGGTTCTGAATGACCAGAGAACATGATCCGAAAGTATATATATTAGACCACCAGGTACCATGCCACATGATTATAATCACAGCAACTTGGGAGGCTGAGGCAGAAGAAGCAAGTTTTTAAGGCCAGAGGCAGCCTGTACAACTTAATGAGACCCTCTCTCAAATTTTAAGAAGGGGTACAGCTCAGTGGCAGAACTCTTGCCTAGCATGCGCAAGGCCCCAGTACTGCCACAAAAAAAAAAAAAAAAAAGTATATATCAGAGCTTAATATTTCAGAAGAGGCATGAATAAGACTTACGGTTTTACCATAGGATTGAGTAACAGAATGGAGGTGAAAGCTTTTAGAGTCACAAGAGTTGTAGTTGCTCACAGAAATGTTTATTCATCCTAAGTAAGGAAGAATAGTGGAATACCAGACAACATGCAGGTTATACTACCAGACAATATGCAGGTTATAATTTTTTGAAGGGGAACATAATAGAGGCCTGAATTTTGATTCAGATAGAGGTTTTTGTTTTGTTTTGTATTTGTTAGAAGAACAGGAAACTTCAAGGGGTCAGGGATTGGGTCTGTTTTGCTCACTCTAGCTCCAGTGTCTAGTATTGTACCACTCAATTACACTCCTAGTCCCAGTAATTTTTTCCCCCAGTACTAGACATTAAACCTAGGGTTTCATGCATGCTGGGCAAGTGCTTCACCACTGAGTTGCACACCACCCCAGCCCCTTTTTCTATTTTATTTTAGTTTTTATTTTGAGATGGCCTCATTTAAGTTACATAGGCTGCCTCTGGACTTAAACTCAGCAATCCTCCTGCTTCAGCCTCCCAAGTCACCAGTGTCATAGGTGTGCACCATGGTGCTTGGTCTCAGTAAATATTTTGATAGTATGAATTAGAAACACTCAAGTCTGTAAGAAAGGCAATGATCAGAGAGACAAGCTTCAGTGATAAAAGAGGTAGAGGGAGCATACTGAGTTGTCAGTCCTCATTTTACCTACAAAAATTTAGTGATTGAAGATGTCAGGGAGGCTGTTTCAATGGAAGGCAGTGATTCTTGGTATTTCTGGAAAGTTAATATAATGTTCAGTGTCTAAGCAAAATTTTGTTTTGGTTGTTTGTTTTTGAGACAAAGTCTCATCATGTAGGCCAGGCTGGCATTGAACTCATGATCCTCCAGCCTCAGCCTCTGAGTGCTGGGATTACAAGCATTTGCCACTATATCCATAAGCACAATTTTGAAGGCCTTTTTGACATTGCAACTGTTTTAACTAGACTAGATATATTATTTGATTTTTAAAAGTGCTTCTCTCCCCTTAATTTGTTTTGTTGCAAGGGAAAAAAAGTGAACAAGAATTAAAAGATGAAGAAATGGATTTATTTACCAAATACTACTCGGAATGGAAAGGAGGTAGAAAAAACACAAATGAATTTTATAAGACCATTCCACGGTTTTATTATAGGGTAAGTGATATCTAAGCAAATGTCTCTCAGTCTGTAAACAAAGTGTAACTTCAGAATTTATATTTTAAAAGTAGAGGATTATATTTTAAATTTTGTATGTTGTTACTCTAGTTGATCTTGTCTCTATTATAAAATGTTTTGAAATCACTGAAATTTTGAGATTTGATATAAATTGGTATAAGACAAAGTTGTTACTTGCCCCCTTTTGTGAACTATGGCTTTTTCTTCTAATTTTTACTATAGATATTAGTTACAAGTATTTTACAGGATTACTATATGTCATACAACATTTTGTTATGAGGTACAAAGATTTTGCTCAAGGCTAAACTGAAAAATAGACTGAGAAAGGAAAACTTAAGAGTTTCACTTAATTGTATGTTTCCTTGTGCCAAAACGGTAAAGAAGGCTTTGAAAGGGAATAATACTATAAGAAAGCTATTTACACTGGAAAGTGAAGTCTACTAAAAGACAAGACCTACTTAGTATTATGTAAAAGGTAATCACTATAGAGAAGTTAACTTTGGAATCTTAGGTGGACGTCTCTTGACTATGTTATCTTTTAAATTCAATTAATCACAGTAGTAAAGGTAGTAAACATTGTGTTTGGCTTTCATTCTTAGAGATTGTAGTGTTAATATAGTGAGTTACCCACATACAGAAACATTTCGTCAAGTAAACATTTTTTCATGTGAACATTTTTATTGGAAACCTGGAATACTGTATACTTCCCAGACTTTTATGAATTATATGATTAATATGCTGGGCACAGTGGCACATGCCTGTAATCCCAGCAACTAAGGAGGCTGAGGCAGGAGGATCACAGGTTTGAGGCCAGAGGCAGCCTGTGTAACCTAGAGAAACCCTATCTCAAGATAAAACACAAAAAGGAGCTGGGGGTGAAGCTTAGTGGCAAAGCATTTGTAAAGTATGCATGAGGCCCTAGGTTCAGCCACCAGCACCGCCAAAAAAAAAAAAAAGAATTATATGATTAATCCGTATGTATTATGAGGCCAAGCACAGTGAGTCATGCATATAATCCCAGCAACTCAGGAGGTGGAGGCAGGAAAATTGCTGGTTTTAGGCCAGAGGCAGCCTGTGTAACTTAGTGAGACTCTGTCTCAAGATAAAAAATAAAAAAGGTGAGTGGGCTGCATTTCGGTAGTAGAACACTTGCAAAAAATTATGTGGGAGATCCTGGGTTTAACCCCCCAATACCATAAAAAAGAAAAAAAAAAGAAAGAAATCTATTTCTTGTGGAAAAGAGAAAGAAAGCCAAATAATATTTTCTGATGAAAACATTGCCCAGAAATGTACACGAGTCTTACATATTTCTTTGTAGACCTCATCATGCATACTTTTCCTGGTTTTTTTTTTTTTTTTTTTTTTTTTTTTTTTTTTTTTTTTTTTTTTTTTTTTTTTTTTTTTTTTTTTGGTATATGTGTGTGTGTGTAGTACTGGGGGTTGAACTGAGGGCCTCATGCTTACATGCTCTGCAACTGCTGGACCACTGAGCTGCACCCTCGGCCCATTTTTTTACTTTTTGAGACAGGGTCTCACTAACTTATGCTGACTGCCTCTCGTCTCCGCCTCCTGAGCTGCTGGGATTACAGGCACGCTCCACCATGCCCTCCCCTTTTTGTATTTTTTTCACACTTACTAAACAACAGCAACCAGACAAGTGAATCTTTTTGAAAATTTACGGGAAAGGAAAGGAATTGAGAGTTGAGTATCTAAGTACTGCAGAAGACTTTATATTCCTTACTTCATTTACCTACTTTATCAAATACTCTCTTACAAAGTGAGGAATAGCCCTTTAGATAAGAATGGTATGATTGCATACCTGAGGCCAGGACTGAACTTTCATGTACTTCCAGGACCAAAGCTTTGCTCTTCTAGTTTCTGAAGGGATCCCCATTTTCCTATGTTCTGGTCTCTTGTGTCACTTTGCGATCCATTATCATTATTTCTTATTACAGCTGTGGACTTTGTGGGGTTTTTTTGGTTTTGTTTTTTGAGACAGTCTCACTGTGTCCCCCAGGCTGGCCTCAAACTTTTAATCCTCCTGCTTTAGTCTTCCAAGTGCTGGGCTTACAGGTGTGCGCTACCATGCCCAGCCCATGGACTACTGACCTATCTGCAGCTGTGGATTTATAAAAAGTTTTTTCCCTTCTTTCTTCTTCGTCTATATTCTACCACTTCAGGAAAACCACTTATCATCTTCAGTCACCATTTCTTTCCTTGCCTGATTAACTGGTTAACTAGCCACCAGAGCAGTCTCAATTTTAGCTCCACTGCCAGGCCTATCTCTACCTCCTGGATTTTTTTTTTTTTTTTCTTGTTTTCTTTCCCTTTTTCCATTCCTTTTCATGAATTGGAAATGAAAATAAAAACATCCTTAATTTGGACTAAAGAATACTGAGGTACATTTAATGGGGCCAAGATGTAGTAAAGGAAGAAGGAATTCTTAGAGCAAATCATTCTAGTTAGGTTGAGCCCGGTCATTTTAAAGCCCTGCCCATAGAAATCACCTTAGTTAGCAAACCTTCCTGCCTTGGAGGCCAACATAATAGGCAGTAACCACCAACCTCCAAGAATGGAGATGATCCAGTCTCAATAGGCATGCTTTCCTAAGACTGTCAGTTTAATTTGCTATCAGCCTAATATGACAGTGGAAACACAGTGCTTTAAGAATATAAAGAAGTGGCTGGGCATTATAGCTCAGTGGGCGAGCACTAGCCTAGCATGTATAAGTCCCTGGGTTCAATTCCCATTACTGCTGAATAAAAAACAAAAATAAAATGAAGTCTGGACTAGACTACTAGGTTTTTTAGGGCAGAGATCTGGCACTGCTGATTACTAAATGCTTTGTGGATCAATTTTTGTTAAATGTATATTCAAATTAAGATGAGATACAAGAACTAATTTGAGGCAGTAGCATATAGTTATTTCATGAGGCCACATAACATTTCACATGACCCAGTAGTCTAAAATTTTCACGTAGAAATTTACAATGTGTTCTTAGTTACCAGCTGAAGATGAGGTCTTACTACAGAAATTGAGAGAGGAATCTAGAGCTGTCTTTCTACAAAGGAAAAGCAGAGAACTCTTAGATAATGAAGAATTACAGGTAAGAACAAAGTAAAAGATTGCTATAAATGTTCACCTTTTATATATGTATTACTTAGGTCATATAAGAACTTACTGTACCTAATAGAGTCAGTATCACAGAGTAGTAATACATAGGTTCTTGAAGCAGGGTGTCTATCAGAATCAGCTGCTGAACTTGCATGGGTCATGTCCCCCAAGGATATTGCTGTTAGGCATATTTTCACATAATTCCCTGGGTGATTTTAATATGTAGCCAAGGTTGAGAACCACTGCTATAGGGTCAGATTGCAGAGGTTCAAATCTTAGCCCTGCTCTGTGATGGTAGACAATGGACTTAACATCACTATGATTCGGTTCTCATTTGCAAAGTAGGAATAACTGCCTATATCATACAGCTACAAGGATTAAATAGGCAATATATTTGAAAGCTTGTTTGGAGGTTCTAGCAGGGGAGCTCATCTGCTCGTATACCTTTGACTGAAGGATAATCCTCCTCTTTTGGGATGGTGATCCTCTTTGACCAAGTGAGCAGTTTCAGGAGGGACACACATGGAGTGGTGGAGGAGGAAGGGGATACTCGCCTAGCCAGCCAGATCAGCCAAGTCAACCCTGGTGATCAGTAGGGTGGAAGATGTCACAGCCAGATCACCCTCACATCCAGCAGTATATTTGGAGAAACTTAAAACTTTAGTTTGCACTCAAGTGTGTTTTTGTTGTTGAGTACTGCAAAGTCAGATCCAACCCATAGCAACCCTGTGTACGACAGAACAAAACACAACCCAACACTGCTATGCACATGATCTTTTTTATGTTTGAGCCCATTGTTGCGGTCATTATGTTTCTTCTCATTTTGAGTCATGCCACGTCAGCAAAATTAGGTCCCTGGGGCTTTACTCCATTCCTATCATTAACGGTGAACTCTATTTTGAGGAAGCAACTCTTCCCCAGTCGTTTCTTGAACACCTTTCAGCCTGCGGGTTCATTTTTCCGGCCCTGTATTTGACAGTACTTCTCTGCTACTCATCCAGTTTTCAGTGGCTAATTGTTTTGGGAGTGGGCTGCTGGGTCCTTCTTACAAGTCTGTCTTAGTTTGGAAGCTCAGCTAAAACCTGTCCACCATGGGTGGTCCTGCTGATATCTGAAATACCAGTGGCATAGCTTTCAGCATCACAGCAACGTGCAAACCTCTATAGCATGACAAACTTGACAGATACATGGGGGACTCAAGTGTTAACTATTGTTATAAGTAATCAAAAGGATAGTAGGGCATAAGATTTATTTTAATATCAATTTTTTTGCTATCAGACTATCATTTTAATGGAAATGAGGCATTTAGTATGTTTTTAAATCTAGGGTTTAAGAAAAATTATAATACCTTCATTTCTGTATTTCTCTAAGAACTTATGGTTTTTGCTGGATAAACACCAGACACCACCTATGATTGGAGAGGAAGCAATGATCAATTATGAAAATTTTTTGAAGGTTGGTGAAAAGGCTGGACCAAAGTGCAAGTAAGAATAATATAATTTTTAAAAGAATATGTTGAACATTTTAAATGCCTCAATTAGTTGAAATTTAAGTCAGTAGTGTGATATTTGAGTCACTTTGAGTTAATGAAATGTAATAAAAGTGATTTGTAGTCAAAAATTATTGATACGAAGTTACTAAAAGAAATAATAAGACTTGATTTGGTTGCTCATTCCTGTAATTCCAGCAGCTCAGGAGGCAAAGACAGGAGGATCACAAGTTCAAGGCCAGAAAAAGCCTGTGTAACTTAGTGAGGCCCTGTCTCAAATTTAAAAATGGGCTGGGGGCGCCAGCCCAGTGGTAGAGCACTTGCAAAGTATGTGTAAGTCCTTGGATTCAACCCCAAAGTACTGCCAAAAAAAAAAAAAAAGAAAAATATAAAGCCAGGCATGGTGGTACATACATGTAATCCCAGCACTCAGATGACTGAGGCAGAAGGATCTCAAGTTTGAGGCCAGCCTGGGCTACATAGCAAGACCCTGTCTAGAAAGAAAGAGGGGAGGGGAGAAAGGGAAGGAGGAAGAAAAAAATAGTTTAATAGTTCAATGACACTTTAAGCTGCGATTATTATTTTTTCGTTTGTTTTTTTGGTGCTGGGTGGGGTTTAACCTGGGACCTCACAAGTGCTTTGCAGGTGCTCTACCACTTGGCTGCATCCCCAGCCCATTTTTATTTTTATTTTTATTTATGTTTGTTTAATCAGGGTCTCACTAAGTTTTGCAGGCTGCCTAGAGCCTCAACTTATAATTCTTCTGGCTCTGCCTCCCAAGTCGCTGTGATTACAGGTGCCAGCTAAGCCTTCATTCTTAAGACAGAAGAATACAAAGAGGAAGAAAAACACAAATATGTGTGACCTATGTATTTTTTTTTAACTTGAGGTTTAAACCCAAAACCTTGTACATACTTTGCAAGTGTGCTCTATTAATGGGCTGCAACCCCATCCCATTTTTTATTTTTTATTTTGAGTCAGAGTCTAAGTAACACATGCTGTCTCTGGCCTCGAACTTGCAAACCACCTGTCTCAGCCTCATTAGTCGCTGGATTATAGGCATATGCCTCTGTGCTTGTCCTTAATATTGCAGTTTTTAGAAACTTACTTGTTTTTTTGGTGATGCTGGGAAGTGAACCAGAGCATTATGCATGCTAAACATGTATTTTACCACTGAGCTACATTCTTAGCTCAGTATTTCAAATTTTTTAACTATCAGTATTCCTTTACTTCTTTTTTCTCACTGATTTTTAATTGTATGAATTTATGCTGCTGTTCACTAATTCTCATAGAGGTTATTTTTATATTATGCTGACACATCATTTTAATCTTTGTTTCTTTTTGCTAGGCAATTTTTCACTGCAAAAGTCTTTGCTAAACTTCTTCATACAGATTCATATGGAAGAATTTCTATCATGCAGTTCTTTAACTATGTTATGCGAAAAGGTGATTACTTTTTAAAATGTGTTTGAACTCCTTTCTGGGAATCAAGTAGGCTTTTGGTCTGTGCTTTTGTAGTATTTGTTCCATGTGACACAACTCTCTAAGTTTGCACAGCAGATTTTAGAAATGATTATTTTTGTACTATTATGACTTTCTTGTGGGCTAGGAGTTAGCTCCGATGGTAGAGCGCCACTCTGCAGTCTCTGAGGTCCTGAGTTCGATTCCCAGTACCGCAAAAATGGGAGAAGGACGTGGTAATCCACTCCCGAGGCAATGTCGAAACAATCAGCCATTGAAAACCCTATGAGGGTCGCTATGAGTCGGACATGACTCGATGGCACCTAGCAACAGCAACAAATGACTTTCTTGTGGAGCTTAGTAAAGTTATGATTTTCTGCCTTAAATTTGGGTTCACTATTATAGAAACCAAAACAAAACAAAAACCTTATGTATCCTAAAGACAGTAGCAGACTAGAAATATTAAAAGCAGAACCAAGAGTTTTAATATGTAGTGAATTTGAAATCATTTTAATCAAATTCTATTTCACCAATATTACAGGTAGAGTTGCCTGAAAGGATAGTCTTAATCCCACAACTGTAGAATCAGTTTCAAGGAGAGTTTATTAAACAACTTGGAGTTGTTATGATTCTTCTAAGTACTATAATGGTCTATGGAATCTCACTGTGTACCATCTTTAACTAATATACTTGGCTGCTCCAATTAACCTCAGAATAAAGCAGTTTCACTGAAGATATAATGTTATACCTGTTGCAATTTGGTGGAACACTGAGTTAAATAGATTAGAAGGATAATCATAATAGCACTAATTTTATTATAGCTGTAGAATTGGTGAAATCTGCCATTTTATGGCTTGTTTTGTTTCAAGCAGTTTGGGGGTTAGTGATTACTTAATTTGTGTGAGAAGAAATATGTTTGTAGAGTTATTGAATTGGCTTGCACGTCTAATCTTTTATCTTTTTTTTCATATATATGCTACAGAACAGGTCATTTCATTTTCTTTATTTTCAGTTTGGCTTCATCAAACAAGAATAGGACTCAGTTTATATGATGTTGCTGGACAAGGATACCTTCGAGAATCTGTAAATATTAACCTAATTTCAATAACTATTATAGATACCACAACATAAACAGTAATTATTGTTGGGTATTGCAATTACAGGTGAATCTTGTTTTTTTTCTCTGTTTTTATGGTATGTGTTTGTATTTTGTTGTTAACATTTATTACTAAAAAAAAAAAAATTATATTGACCATATCAATTCCTCTTTAGATTATTTCTCTTCAACCTTTAAAAGGGCCTTTAAAAAATAGAAATGAAACAATTATAATAGTATTTTAACAGATTTAAAAATCATTGAAGAAAGATTGAAAACTTTTTTTCTTTTTAACTTTTATATTGTTTTGCAGTACTGGGATGGTGAACCCAGAGCCTCTCACAAGATAAGGTGTGCACCATGACGCTACCTGCAGCCATATCACTGTGGCATCCGATCCCATCAGATCTCGGCAGGGTCAGTCCCAGTTAGTACTTGAATGGGAGACCGCTTGGGAACACCAGGTACTGTAGACTTAGGAGAAGGACCTGGCAACCCACTCCCAAAAAACAGTCAGCCATTGAAAATCCTGTGAATAGCAGAGAAGCACTGGCAATACTATTTCATCTGTTGTACATAGGGTCACTATGAGTTGGACACAGCCTCAGTGGCACTTAACAATAACCATGATACCTGGCTGGTTATTCTTGAGTGATTTTAATGTATAACTATTTTAAGACTAGGAATTTTCCTTTTTTTAGGAAATAGACGAGAAAACTACTGTGACTCTATTCCCATCGGTAGGTTTAAGCATATTAAGGTCAGTTTCCTATTGAGTACCAATGTAATTAGGCCAAGTTATCAACATGGAATTATTACCTCATGATCCATATTGCTATACTTCTTGTCAGTGTGGGTATGTAAATTATATAAACATGCTTCCTTTCAGCTCATGCTTTTTAGCCCCAGTAGGGAGTATAGGGAGTCCTTTTTTTAGGGTCATGGGAGAGAAGGGAAGGGAGTTGGGCATAAGTATCAACAAGGTTAACTAATAATTATTCAAATAGGTCTTTTTGATCATGTTGTTTGTTTATTAATCTTCACTACTGATTTCCAAATTGCACAGGACAAAATTCAAATGCCTTAGCATGGCATGTCTGTTTCTGTGCTGTGGTTTTCTCTTTCACCTCCCCTGTTCATAGCCTGCAATTTGGCCATCTTTTACCTTTTTGTTTGCTTCATTCTTCATGAAAGATCTTTATAAGGGAAAGAATGAATATAAAATATAAGAGTTAGACAAATACGAATTTCTCTTTACAGTTTTTTATGGTTCTTGTTATAATTTGTTGCAGTTTGTTTAGTCCAGATTTCTGTAGATAGAATCAGTTAGCTCATTCCAAGTAATTTATACTGTAAAACCTTTCCAGAGACACAGAACAGTTCTTGTCCTCTAAGATTCAAGAACTTGACAAGATTTTAGAGCTTGACAAGATTCAAGATTTAAGAACTTAACAATAAAAAGCTCTTGTCCCATCCATCTCTGAAGGAACAGAAGCAGCCAGTGTGGCTGTAGCATATGAACAAAAGTTAAAGTGGCAGGAGATGAAGTTAGAGAAGTAGGCAGGGGCCACATATAGGGCCTTTTAGGCCATGGCAAGGAGTTTGAATTTTATTTTGGGACTAATAAGAAGCCATTGGAAGTTTTAATCAGTCTGTCCGGATATGGTTTACATTTCTAGAGATCACCTTGGATGTTATAGCACATTAGAAGGAACCTAGAATGGAGACAAGAATAGTTAGGCAGCTAACTGCAATAGTGCAATAATCCAAGTAAGAGATGATAGTGGCCATGACCAAGGTGACTGGTGGCTGTAGAAGAAGCCAGAAACAGATTAATTCAACATACATTTTGGACACCTTCCCCCTAAAAAATCACAACTTGCTGTTAGATTAGATATTGGAGTTAAAGAATGTAGGAGCATTGGTAAAGTAAAGGTAACAACCAAGGATGAGTCTTAAATTTTATTTTGGATAACTGCTAGAATAGAGAGAAAGCAGGCAAGGACCAGGAGCTGAGAAGAGTCCATTTTGGACACATCAAATTTGAGATGTCTATTGGCCTATAAACTTACATCATAAACTATTTCATATCTATCAGAAATATACTTAAAATGGTTAAAGCAAAACTAAAGTTATTAAAATAAATATGTAAAGCCACGAGAGACTTTTAAATACATGAATTGGAATACAGAAAGCCTTTCTAAATATGACAAAACTCAGAGGTGTAAAAACATTGAATAAATTTCACTAAATTAAAAAAAATACATATGTAAGCTGGGTGCTGTGGCACATGCCTATAATCCCAGCAGTTCGGGAGGCAGAGACAGGTGAATTGCAAGTTCAAGGCCAGAGGCAGCCTGTGTAACTTAGTAAGACTGTTTTAACATAAAAAATAAAAAAGAGGTTGGGGGTACAGGTCAGTGGTAGAGTGCTTGCAATATATACACACAGCCCTGAGTTAAGCCACCCACTTCTGCACAGTAAAAAAAAAAAAGACTAAAGCCATCATAAACACAGAAAACAAACTGGAAAAGATATCTGAAAAACACTGCCATAAAGGCTGATTAGCATAGTACTTAAGAATCTTCTAGAAATAAAAAGAAAATAGCCATTAACCCAGTAGAATACTGGGCAAAGGATATAAATAGTATACAGAAAGTAAAATACAAATGCATCATAATTAGAATAAATTTTGCATAAGGGAAATGCCAGGTAAATGTGATAAGATACCATTTTTCACCTATCAGAAAGTTTGATACCGATTTTAATAAGACCCTTAGTGTTCTTTTTTCATAGCCCCTGTGGGCCAAAAGAAATCTCTAACAGTATCATTTACTAACCAGTTCTAAACAGTTTAATGAAAGTGTTCATTACATTTATTACCCTATCCTATTAGCCATTTTAAAAAATTGTACACATAAGTTGAAAGAAAAATTTTACTTCTTTCTTAAATAAGTTACTAATGGGATATGTGTGCCCCTGAGGCACTTTATAGTTATTCAGACCTGGGAATTAGATGGGACATAGTAATCCTGATTTCCTGTTCTGTACTGATTTTTGTGTGGTACACTTGCTTTATCACAGGAACCATCAGCAACCTAGCTTTGCAAAGATTTATGCCATCACAAGGAATATACTGCAATTTAGTACTGAAAATGTGAACTACCTTGAACTAGTAGTTTTGGCTCATAGCATCACTACCATGGAGTGTCTGAATGTTTCCCTCAAATTTAAAAATATCCTGCATCCCTGTGAGCTCACTGTAGTCATCCTGGGGCACCTGGGTGCATAACTTGGGAATAGTCTTTATATTAGTGGTGGTGGTGGTGGTGGTGTTAGGTGCCATCAAGTCTAATCCAACTCAGCAATCCCTTGTACAACAGAATGAAACACTCCCCCAACACTCTGCCATGCCCAGCACTATTATTAGTACTACTCTGCTCTTCATAGGGTTTTTGATGGCTGCTTGTTTCAGGTGTGGGATGTCAGGTCCTTCTCCCAAGCCTGCACCACCCATCCAAGGACTAACTAGGCTAACCCTGCTTAGCTTCTGAGATCAGATAGGATCATCTCCATGATGCTAAGGCTGCAGACTGGCAGACTTCCCACCTCTCCCATAAAGTCACACGCATTTTACGTTCCCACCACTACATCAGTTTGCTAGTTGTCTGTCAGACTTGCACGCATGCATATGCTTTGACCCAGGAGTTGTACATACAGAAATTTATCCTGTATTCTTCTACAACATTTATGAATAAAAAATCAGTTTAGCTCTTAATGTTACTGTTTTTAGTGTAGCAAAAGATTAGGAACAACCTAAATGTCCATCAGTAGAGGCCTAATTAAGTAAATTATGGTACATCTCCACAATGAATAATACATAGTTATTTAAAATAGCTCTTAGGTTCTGTATGGAATGACTGTAAAATATACTGTTAAATGACAAAAGCAATTTTCATCATGTGCTGCTACATCCTATGTAAAAAGAAGTGAAGGACACATAGATGCATATTGGCTTGTATTTGTATCAGTTATATTTGGAAAGCCACATCAGAAGTTGACAGTAAAAACTAAGGATTGTGACATGTACCGGTAGTCCCACCAGGGCAACATTGTGAGACCCTGTCATGAAGGGAAAAAAAAAAGTTGGTAATATAGGTTACCTCTGAGGAGAGGAAATAGGTGAGAGGAGTGTTTTGGTTTGTTTTTTGAGCAATCTCACTTTGTTGCCTTGAACTCATTATGTTGCCCTGGCTGTCTTCAAAATCACTGTCCTCCAATCTTAGCCTCCTGAGTGTTGGGATTATAGGCATGCACCACCATGCTCAACAAGAGGAGACTTTTTAATGCATTATCTTCTTGTTTCCTTTGACTTTGGAACTATGTAGAATATATTACTTATTTTAAAATATGTTGTTGTTGTTAGGTGCCGTTGAGTCGTGTCCAACTCATAGCAACCTTCATAGGTTTTTCAATGGCTGTTTCGGGATTGCCTGGGGAGTGGACTGCCACGTCCTTCTCCCATTTTGCAGTGCTGGGAATCGAACTCGGGACCTCAGAGACTGCAGAGCAGCGCTCTACCAACTGAGCTAAATCCCAGCCCACATTTTAAAATATATTACAATTTAAATTGAAAGTTGTTGTTAGGTGTCGTGAAGTTGGAGTCTGACTCATAGTGACCCTATGTACAACAGACAAAACACTATTGTCCTGCTTCTCTGCTATTCATAGGGTTTTCAGTGGTGGATTGTTCTTTTGGGAGTGGGTTGCTGGGTCCTTATCCCAAGCCTACAGTACCTGGGGTTCCCAGGTGATCTCCTATCCAAGTACTAACCAGGACTGACCCTACTTAGTAGCTTCTGAGATCTGACGGAATCCGATGCCACAGTGATATGGCTGCAGACTAATTGAAAGTATTCAATTTAAATAAAAATTTAAGTTAAAGGTAAATTTAATATGAAATAGTTTCACAACTAACATAATTGTGAATTTATTTCATCATCAATATACTTTTCCTTCTTTTTAAATATTGTCACACTTAAACTTAAGATCCTCCTATATCAGGCTCCCAAGTGCTGTGCCATCAAAACATAAGTAGTTTTTTTGCTTGTTTTTGGCTAACGTGTTTTTAATACTGAATAGTTTTTAGGACTGAATTTATATTTCAATATCTAATGAAGAATCAAGATTGGACATTTAACACTTTAAATTTTTGTTTTCAGGATTTAGAAAACTACATATTGGAACTTATCCCTACTTTGCCACAATTAGATGGGTTGGAAAAATCCTTTTACTCCTTTTATGTTTGTACAGCAGTTAGGAAGTTCTTCTTCTTTTTGGACCCTCTAAGAACAGGTAAAATAAACTTGTATATTATGAGGATATTATTATATCTAAATCCCAATCCTAGAGAAGTCTTTAAAAATGTCATATTTTCCTAACAGGTCTTTGCCATTAATAATACAGCAAATCTCAAAGGAGTAGAAAATGTACAACACAGCAGCAGTGCTTTGGTTTAGTTCTGTATAAAGATCTTTCATGGTTTACTTACGCTGATTCTAATCTGCTATGAGAGGGTGGAGACATCACTTCTAACAGTCTTCTTTATCCCTAAAAGAAGTACAAACTGGATAATCAATCATTATTATTGCTCCTTCCAATTCTAAGAAGCCAGTTAATCTGATAGTTTGCTGTCCCTGACCTGAGACATACTGAAGAATTGTTCTTTTGTGGTTGTTGCTGGAGATAAAAGCCAAGGCCCCCTGGACATGGTAGGCAAGGGCTCTACCACTCAGCTACAGTGCCAGCCCAGGATTGTTCTCTTTTTGATGAAAAATATGTATTTAGGGACCTGAAAGCCATTTACCAATGATGTACTTTTCTCTTTCTCAAGTACTATCCTTTATGGTAATCAGATTTCTTAAGTGTGGCCTCATTAACTGTTTTAACCTTCCCATTTAACTGGAGCAGAAGAAGGGATAAAGAAGGCTCAAATCAAAGTCTTTGGTTATTCTGTCCTTGTAAATCCAGCTATGATTCCACTGCAGCACATTGCAGCTGATGGTCTTTTTCAAAACTCTTCCAATTGTATTCACATACACATCTCCTTGAAATTTTACAGCACAATAGCTGTTTTGTCTGTTATGTGCTAGGCACTGATAATCTCATGAACAATGCACTATTCACATTTCATGTATGAGGCAACTGACTTAGCTAGATTACATATGTACAAGTGGCATGCAAACTCTCATCTTTTTTTTTCCCTTTGCCTCTTAACCACACCTCTGTATTGCTCCCTAGCCTACAATCTTTGCTATTGTTGGATGCTGTCCAGTCAGATCCAACTCATAGTGACCCTATGTACAACAGAACACACTACTGAATACTACCATGCACATGATCTTTTTATGTTTGGGCCCAATGTTGCCGCCACTATGTTCCTTCTCATTTTGAGTTGTGCCACATGAGCAAAAGAGGGTCCCAGGGGCTTTATTCCATTCCCATCAGTAAGGTTGACCCTACCTTGAGGAGGCAGCTCTACTCCAGTTGTTTCTTGAATGCCTTCCAGCCTCGGAGGTTCATTTTCTGGCATTATATTTGACAGTGCTTCTCTGCTATTCATAGGGTTTTCAATGGCTAATTGTTTTGGGAGTGGGCTGCCAGGTCCTTCTCCCTAGTCTGTCTTAGTCTGGAAGCTCAGCTGAAACCTGTTCACCATGGGTGGCCTTGCAGGTATATGAAACACTGGTGGCATATCTTTCAGCATCATGGCAACACACAAACCCCCACAGCATGACAAGCTGACCAGCATGTGGGAGATTCTGCAGCCTACCAAAGAAAAGTAGAGATAGCCTCCTTGTATTTTTTATTAGTAGTATTATACCTTTTCACAAAATATTTGAAATAACTTTCAGGGGATAGTGTAAATTTAGGAAGAATTTACTGCTTATATTCATATAATTGGGGGTATAAAAATATATACAAGTAAAGATTTTATTAAGTTCCTTTTTGTAATAGTGTGTCATAAGGCCTTTGGAACCCAGCTAGAAGTTTTAAAATATCAATTGTGACTGTTCTTATAAAATAAAATAAAAATTAAATTGCTCTTACTCTTAAAATGAAATTAAGTAATTGTGTTTCATTGTTTTTTAAAGGGAAGATAAAAATTCAAGATATTTTAGCATGCAGCTTCCTAGATGATTTACTAGAGGTAAGTATGTTTTTAAGCTACTTAATTATATCACTCGATAACTGTTACCATCTAATAATGTCTCTGTTTCTTTAGCTGAGGGATGAGGAACTGTCCAAAGAGAGTCAAGAAACAAACTGGTTTTCTGCTCCTTCTGCCCTAAGGGTTTATGGTATGTTTCCATTATACAAAGTTTAAATTATTCATTCCTCAAATAATTGGTGTTAGAGAACAGTTTTATGCATAAGGTGTTTTACCTTACGCTCTAAGTATTCTAATTACTTTTTAATATTCCAGATTGTTAAAATTTACTTGTTTAATTATTAATGTTTTAGATTTCTGGAATCCTTTTCTTCCCAATAGAATAGAATGTAATCTAATCTTTTGTTACTGACTCAGGAACACCACCTATGAGTATCAGCCGTTGTCTTGCTTTGTGATAAAATACTGTTTCTCAGTATCCATAGAGGGAGCTGTTTTAGGGATTGGCTTGCTGTTTTACTGAATTTGATTAATCGGCTTCATTATCCTGGTGGAATCCATGATCTCTGCTTTCAAGTTGATAGCATTTAAGTGCTTTTTGTTCACCCCTCCATCTAATTTAGGAATTTAGACATGTTCTAAAAGGCTGCAAACCAAAGACTATGGCTTTCACAATGAGTTTTCTTTAACTGGTTCTAGCTTAATGGTTGTTCTAATCAGGATTTCAAGGATCAATGATGTTATACATCAGCCATTACCTTAACTCCATCATAGTCTTTTGCAAAATCAAAATATTAACCAATAAAATGAGCTCTTTATTAATGTCTATTCTTTGTCTTTTAATTTAAAACATTTTATTCTTTCTTTCCAAGGCCAGTATTTGAATCTCGATAAGGATCACAATGGCATGCTCAGTAAAGAAGAACTCTCCCGCTATGGAACAGCAACAATGACAAATGTCTTCTTAGATCGTGTTTTCCAGGAGTGTCTCACTTATGATGGAGAAATGGTAGTTTAAATCTGCTGCTACATTTAAAAATTTAGGCTCTTAGAGTTTCCATAAGCCCTTTTCTTGATGTAACTCAGCATTATTAATATCAAATGTGTTGGCTAGAGATGTGGCTCAGTGGTAGAGTACTTGCCTAGTATACTGAAGGCCCTGAATTTGATCTCCAGCACACCGAGAGAGAGAGAGAGAGAGAGAGAGAGAGAGAGAGAGAGAGAGAAAATGAATATATCAATGTGTACCATTATCTTGAAAGTATAAACAAGTTATTTGACATTTGAAGCCTTTGGTCTTAAGATAAATTCACTTAATACTTCCCTCATGGACTCAAAAGCAAATAGAAAATTTTAATATTTAGTTTGATTGTCAGTGCACCTAATGTACAGGAGTATGATCAAGTAGAAAAATCTGAAAAATTAGTAAATCCTATTGACTGTTTCCATATGGACAGTTCAGTCATTAAACTACCAGGTCTGACAGTATGACATATGCTTTGATTTAAATCTGAGAATCAGGTTATGTTCATCTGTGTGTATATTAGAAGCTGGAAACAA
Source organism: Pedetes capensis (assembly GCA_007922755.1). Classification (NCBI taxonomy): domain Eukaryota; kingdom Metazoa; phylum Chordata; class Mammalia; order Rodentia; family Pedetidae; genus Pedetes; species Pedetes capensis. The sequence continues at coordinate 28,575 of VMDO01004378.1, forward strand.
CTAATGTGGAATTGTCCTTTTCCCTCTCAAAATACTTGGGAATTTGACTATACTTAATTATACTTAATTTTAGAATTTATGGCTTAGATTTATATAAATGGACATATACTAATATAGAATAAGATTTTACTTAATGTTCCCTTTACTGAAAATACTTGCAAAGGAAAATTCTAAGCATTTTGAAATTATCGTTCTTGTTATTAAAAACGTTGGGTATGTATGTATAAATTTTCCAAACCAAGTATGTTTAAGAAAATCTTTCCCAAGAATATGAAATTTTTTCCAAGCAAGAATCTCCCAAGTATCCTACTTTTTACCATACAAAACAAGCAGTCTACAAATGTCTTTTTCAAGAGGCGGCCTTTCTATTCTTTTCATGTCTTTCTAGCTTTCATTTGTATTCTTTTGCCTTTTTTTGGGTGAGAACAGAATTTTCTTCCTGAAAGTCATCTTAAAATTTTTAAACACTAGAGTGGTTCCTCAGTATTTGGAGACTGCTTCTAGGATCAATTGCAGATAACAAAATCTGCAGATGCTCTTAAGTCCCTTATATAAAATGGTGTTATAATTGCATATAACCCATGTGCTTCCTCCCAATATCCTTTAAATCATCTCTAGGTTACTTATAAATACTTTGTAAACAGTCATACTATGTTGTTTAGGGAATAATGATAAGAAAAAAAAACTGTCTCTGTCAGGTCAGATGTAATTTTTTTTCTCCAAATGTTTTCAGTCCATACTTGGTTGAATCCACATATGTGAAACCCACAATATGGAGGACTGACTGTATTCCAAAGCAGCAGTTTAAATACATTGTTTTATTCATTCCAGGTAGTATTTTTTTTTAAGTAACCACCATTACCATTAAGTAAATGAAGATATAACTTTAATGGCAACATGGGTTAACTTAGTCACTGTCTTGTCTATTTCAAAAGAATAATGAAAGAAAATTAAAGCTTAGCACAGCAAATCTCTCTCACAAGAAAATGAGCTGGGTCCCCCCAAAATGTCCTGCACAAATGAGCTTCTTAGAATCCCTAGAAACGAATGTGAAATGTGTGAATGGATTTATCTCATATTAACTTAAGAACATAATTAAATTTGACAACAGTAATTGCAAAATAATTTCAAATCATCAAGTATTCACTTGAAAAGTTAATTTCAACTAAGACCTCTTACAAACATTTTCTTTTGTAGGACTATAAAACCTACTTGGATTTTGTTCTTGCTTTAGAAAACAGAAAGGAGCCTGCAGCTCTGCAGTATATTTTCAAACTGCTTGACATTGAAAACAAGGGATATCTGAATGTCTTTTCCCTTAATTACTTCTTTAGGGTAAGTATGGTTTGGGTAAAAAGGCATTGTTCCTTAAGATTCCCCATTTAGTTTCAATTATGTACCAACAATTTTAACTAACTTGTGTTTTTTAAACTAAAAGGGATTTATTAATAGATTCCAAAAGGCCGGGAGCAGTGGCATACACCTGTAATCCCAACTGCTCGGGAGGCAGAGACTGGAGGATCACAAATTCGAGGCCAGAGGCAGTTTGCGTAACTTAGCAAGACCCTGTCTCAAAAAAAGTAAAAAACATGGGCAGGGGGTGCAGCTCAGTGGTCCAGCACTTGCAAAGCATGCAAGCGTGAGGCCCTGGGTTCAACCCCCAGTACTGCAAAAAAAAAAAAAAAAAAATCCAAAAGAAATCAAGTCTGTTTGTAGGATTTTTTTTCCCTTTTATTTTTAAGAAATATAAACAGGGTAAATCAAAGCTGATTTGGTAAGATGTGAAATACTAAAAAAAAGTGTATTAAATAGATGTTAAGGGCTGTACTAGCTTTCGGAAATGAGAAATTTTACATTCTGGTTGGTCAGAAGCTAATGTATAAAAATCCTAAGCTTTAAATATTAGCTCCTTTCCAGGGAAGTTTTATAGAGTTCAGTTATAAATTCTTTTAATTGCTTTGTCATTTAAAAAAATTTTTTTAATTGGCCAGAATTGTGTGCTATATTTCAGTCTGAAACAGATTTGCTGAAGCACTTACCTTGTGTCTTAATTGGTTTCAGAGAATAATGATAAGTTCTAAAGGGGAATTTGATTATATCACATAAGCATTCAGCACCAATAGGTATAAAAATAGGAATGTCTGCCTTATCAGGTACAGGATTCCTTATTTGAATGGCAAATCTATTCCACTTGATGGAACAGATTTGTACAGTTCTGTCCTAGTCTATGGCATTTTCATAGCTAACTTTTAGAATACTATGTGTTTTTCATATGGTCAAAATCAATAGTAGGAAGAAATGTTTTTTAAAAACAATAAAAATGATATTTTAATATTTTTGTCATAATATATTCCTCCTAGACTTTTTGTTCCCATTAAAATTTTTTTTGAAGCTGGGCACAATGGCACATGTGTATAACCCTAGTGACTTGGGAGGCAGAGGCTGGAGGATCACAAATTTGAGGCCAGAGGCAGGCTTGCATAACCTAGCAAGACTCTGTCTCAAAATAAAAAATTTAAAAAGGGGGTTGGGGTGCAGCTCAGTGATAGAGCACTTGCAAAGTACGTACAAGACCCTGTGCTCAATTCCTCCCAGATCTGAGAAAAAGAATTTGTTTGCCAAAGCTGTGCCTAGTGGCGCACACCTACATTCTCAGCATTCAAGAGGCTGAGGCAAGAGGATCATTATAAGTTCAAGGCCAGCTTGGCCTACACAGTAAAACCCTGTCTAAAAAAAAATAATAAAAAAATTTAGAGCAGGCATGGTAGTACATGCTTATAATCTCACAACTTTAGAGGTTAAGGCAGGAGGATCATGAGTAGCTAAGGTATAGACGTAGAAAGGTTCAGTGGTTATATTCATCCAGTTTGCTGTTTTGCTGACTGGATGTAGATCAAAGTCAAGAAGTTAAGATTGGCAAGAGAGGTTAAGATGATGAAGCTTGTGATCTGATAGGAAAGGAACTAGAAAGGGATTGTGGGGCAGGAGGGGGGCAGATATTGTGAATCTCATTTTTTATTTATAGATTTATTTCCACTAACTACAGGCCATACAGGAACTAATGAAAATTCACGGACAAGATCCTGTTTCATTTCAAGATGTCAAGGTTACCTTTTTCCTTTAATTTGTATAACCACATAGAATTTATATACCACATAGAATTACTATAATGAGGGCTGGGGTTTAGCTCAGTTGGTAGAGCTCCTCTTCACACTCTGAGGACCCAGGTTCAGTCCCCAGCACCGCAAAAACAGGACAGGAATGTGGCAATCCATTCCCAAAGCAATCCTGGAACAATTAGCCAATGTAAACCCTGTGACGGTGGCTAAGTCAGACTTGAACAACAATAATTACTATAATACCAGATAATAAGTTGTATTACATGGAATTTTTATGAAAGCAACTTATGAACTATGAAATATGATTCCCAATCAGGTATTTGCTATTATTTGTTCTGAACAGATACTTAAATCATTGAAAACTGAAACACATTTGTATTCCTTATTTATGTAGTTTATAATTTTAGCATTGTCAGACTTGAGTTCTCATTGGAAGCATTCGTTCATTTTAATTGAAAGTTAAGAGAATCAGTTTAGTTTGCATCCTTTGGCAGTCTGTTCCATTATAAACTGAATTTTCAACTGGAAGGCTGTTTAGGTTCAAGCACTTTTTAAATATGCTAACTCAAAAAGCCTGCTTGTTTTGACATATGAAATTTAAGGAGACATCAATTGTTATGTGAAATACATGGTACTAGTTAGCATTTTAGTAATCAGCCTTACCTAGCTATGAAAAAACGTTTAGTATCCAGTACCTGTTCCAGTAACTTAATGAAATACCCTTTCCAATTTTAACCAAGGATAAGTTTAAAGGATGGCTTTGGTTTAATGCAAGTGAAGGAGATTTGAAACTGCAACACATAATTTTAACAAGCAATTTTAAACCTCACCTTACTCAGAAAAGGAACATACGTACAAGATTAAAATTTTGTACATTTCATGTAGTTGAAATGTTCTCATCTTTTTATGTAATTTGCCTCCTTAAATGCTACTATCCTTGGTTAATTTTACTACAAAAATATTAGAAAACATGAACTAATTTCTTGCAAATATACATCGTACACTTCATGATACAGAAGAGATTGTTCCATTGGTTCCCTAAGTTCGGCACAATTTAGTATCATCCTAGATGACTATTTAATACTGAACTTTCCCTTTTCCCATCCTAGGTCTAGAGTAAAATGTTAATACTAGTATTGGAAATAAAGCTTTGTCACTATCTATGAAGCATTTATATTTTTACTTGAACTTAGCTTAGTTTTTACTTAAGAAATTAAATGAAGAACTGGGAGTATAGCTCAGTGGCAGAGTGCCTACCTAGCATGCATGAGGCCCTGCGTTTGATCCCCAGCACAGGGGGGAAAAAAAATTAAACCAAGACATTGTTTTACCACCTTTAGAAGGCAAGTGAATGGTATAAAGAGTTAATTAACACTGTATTCAAAGAACATGCATTATATAGTTCTGCCACTAATTAGCTGTGTACTTGGATTTAACTGAGCCTCAATTTTTTTACTTGCAAAATGAGGGGTAGCTGTCACATGGCTAAGGAGTCTCCCAATAAAATTCTGTGGTTGTAGATAGAGGAGATGCCTGTCTGTCAATAGGAAAGAAAGCCAGGCACAGTGGTATACATGTATAATCTCAGTGACTTAGGAGGCTGAGGCAGGAGGATTGCAAGTTTGAAACCAGAGGCAGCCTGCATAACTCAGCAAGACCCTGTCTCAAAAAATAAAAAATGCAACTCGGTGGTAGAGCATTTACAAAGTATGTGCAAGCTCCTGGGTTTCATCTCCCAGTACCATGCAAAAACTGAAAAAAAATTTTTTTTAAATTTATACATACATATTAGCTCAAGCGTCTGCCCTGAATTTTAAATCACTGATATAAATTAATTGTATCAGATTTCATTATATTTTTTTCTCTTGCAGGATGAAATCTTTGACATGGTAAAACCAAAGGATCCTTTGAAAATCTCTCTTCAGGATTTAATAAACAGTAATCAAGGAGACACAGTTACTACCATTCTAATCGATTTGAATGGCTTCTGGACTTATGAGAACAGAGAAGCTCTTGTTGCAAATGACAATGAAAACTCTACAGACCTCGATGACACATAATCTCTGAAAGACTAGACTGTCGTCTTTAAGATGCTTGAATGCTGCATGTGAAACATTTGAAGCCAAATCCTTAGAAATGGTCTAAATAAAACACTTCATGTGCCTATGGAATGTAGCAAATGTTTTGGTTACCAGAATTTTGGTTGCAACAGGTTGGAAGCCAAATACTGCTTTTTATGCGGTGGTAAGTTCTGGTTCCATTTAGTGCAAGTGTGTTTTGCTATAGGTTGAAGGTGTTCAGTTTAAATCTGCATTATATTTTGAGGTAAATGAAATTTTTATGGAACTTCTGACATTCAGGATTAGAATATTTGAGGGATCATTTAAGTTATTAACAAACATGTAACCTTCAATCTTCTAAAAGAACAATATCAAGGATGTTAGACTTTTCCATTAGTGTAGAGCCGTTTCATTTCTGGGTTACAAGTGTTTGGACATGATCTTTTAATAGGATGTTTCCATAAAAAGCTTCAAACTATTTTATTTCATTAAAATCACTGGTATAAAAATTTATGTAGCTTCATTAGCCAGTACTAGTATTACATTCACAAAACTGAAATTCTGTTCTGTTAAGAATTTCTGTTAGTGATTTTGTTTTTGTTTTTTTGAGGCAGGGTCTCTCACCATGTAGCCCAGGCTGGCCTCAAACTCATGACCGTCCTTCGTGAGCCTGCCAAATGCTGGGATTACAGATGCACGCCACCACACCTGGCTTGTATTTAGTTTTTTGAGAAAACAGATTAGAAAGATTCATGAACTGTGATGCAGTGGGAACAGTAATTCTTTGAAGCATTAAAAAGTAGGAAAAAGTCAAAGAGGCTCAAAATAAGAGAAACCTTTTAATGCATTTGTGGGAAATTTTACAGTTTGCATAAACAAAAAAGTATAAAAGTTTAAGGCACAGTGAATAAATATATTTATAAACATTACAAACGGGCCACTATGGGACAAGTAGGAAAAGTAAAATTCAAGAAACATGAAACCTTTGTAAGTCACTATCTTCTTTCTGCTATAATCAAAAAAGTTTCTAGGTATGTTGCTTTAGATACTAGTGCCTATAGGGAGAGAAGATTCAGAACATCACCTTTAGACACACCTGCCTTCGTTTGAACTGTGTCAAACTTAAAAAAAAACAAAACTGGAAGGAATTATCAGGCTAGCATGTTTTAAGAGCTACTAGTAAACTATAATTTATGATGATATTTAATCCTTTTAGCACTATTACATAATTTATACCCATGAATAAAAAAAAATTCCATTACATATTGTGAACTACCATACTGTGCATGAGTCTACATAACTAAAGACTCTTAAGAGTTTATTTTTCCTAAATTCTTCAAACTTCAGTTGAAAACTTAAAGAACTTCAGCTCTCAACTGAACTTTCAATTTTCAGTTAAAAAGCTTCAGCTTTCAGTTGAACTTAATTCATGTTCATTGAAAATACTGATTTCTACAACACGTCCACTGTCCATACCTTTTGAGTTTCTTTTGAGCTATATTTTACATAAATTTAAGATGGAAAGCTTGTTGTGAAGGCTGTTAATATAACCACTAATTTCCGAAAGCTTAAATTTGTGAGAAGGCTTTTGAGATCAGCATTTCTAAAACTCTACACATTTTCCTTTATATACATTTAGTTATGAATCAGTCATACATACATCTCAAAATGTTCTGTACACATATTTAGGAAATTTTTAAAATTAGCTTCATAATGTATAGTTTTTTTTAAGTTTGCAAATAACCCAGTATATAAATGGCCAACCCAATTCAAGTAAACTGTCCATCTCACTGTTGCTACTTCAAAATGGTGAATAAGTAATTTCCTTATGTTATCATTGTACCTTGTACAATATTTAAAAGCTCTTGACAGGTTATATCTACATCTGTTCCCCAGTTCCCCATCTCCCAGCTACTAAGCCTAGGGGACACATGAAGGGCTGAGTGACACAACCAGTATGCCATATGGATGGTCCTAGTTATTAACACTCACATACAAATATATTAATAAATTCATCCAATATGGTTAACTTTATAATCGAACCTAGTCATTTAATTTGAATAACTACTGAAAAAGAATAAATATTAAGTGACCTGCATTTAAAAATGGAAAACCATCTTAATATTTTGGGTAAAAAACTCAAAACATTATTCCATAAAATAATATCTCTTTCTTGGTTTTTTGTTTGTTTGTTTGTTTTGTGTTGCTGAGGATTGAACTCAGGGCCATATAAGCATGCTACCACTAAGCCACATCCCCAGCCCAAAATAGTTATCTCAGTGAAAGAAAAATCAAAGTGTTTTCCTTCTTGCTCCTTTTATTACACACTCAGTGAACCATCCTTAATGTGAAATTAATGGTTATCTCTAATAAATGCAATGCATAAAATGGAAGGCATAGCATTAGCAATGCATAAAATGGAAGGCATAGCATTAGAAAATCCAGAGGAAAAAAATTCCTCACTTCAGTCAGACTGCAGAATTATCAGCTTCAGGTAGCTTTAATCAACAACTTACCTTTTTTGTAAACAAATGTACAAGTACTAGACAAGCTTGATGATTTAACTCTTAATTGATTAGGACTGTAGAATATCCTTAACTTTTTTAAAAGATGATTTTGAAATGAAACTTTGGGTTAGGATATAGGTCAGTAATACAGGCCATGCCTAGCAAGTGTGAAGCCCTGGGTCTGATCCCCAGTACTGCCAAAAAAAAAAAAAAAAAAAAAAAAAATCAAAGCACTGATTTAACACACAGTAAAAGCATAGTGCAGATATGCAAACTCAAATGTGACTTTGCTAGATAGGGCCTAAGAATGAAGAACGATTTTCCCTTCCCAGAGAATTTAGTAATTTAAAATATAAATAATTGTTTTATATCTCATTGAATAGAGAATATGAAAAGTTCTTGGTACAAAAAAACTTCAGGGTTTAAAGTTTGATAGTCATTTCATGCTATGGTGGGACAGATACTGAATTTTGTTTGCTTTCCATAATTACTTCACAGTCTTCCTCCATTTCAAAATTAAGATTCACAAATGAACCAGATACCATTGTTTCTGGTTGATCTGTCTGAACAGTGGAATCGACCTGTAGTTTGTTTTGTTGATATTGTCTTTCTGCTTCTTCAGACATCCTGTTTTCTTCTTCTTCTTCTTCTTCCTAAAAATGGGAAATATAAACAGTTGAAGTACCAATGTCCAAAAGGAACAGTATTTTTTCTTCCACTAGAAAGCTGTTCATATCAAAAATTTTTTAAACCAAAACAGTATCATGGCCAATTCAGTGTAGTCTAATTAAGACATACTTCTAGGCTAAGATGGTAGTGCAGTAGTAGAGTGCTTGCCTAACATGCACAAGGCCCTGAGTTCAATCCCCAACATTACACATGCATAAAAAGGTATACTTTCCCTTCCCCCATTCCCATAATAAAACAATAACTACTACAAACATACGCAAGTTATTTTTAAAACATGGTCCAGCACTACTTAGCTGAGACCAGAAGTAACTTTTAACAGGGGCTATATTTTTTCAAATTAGGCCTAATTAAGTAAAAAATTATCCAATACTGTTATCACTTCAACTATAAGGTGTCATCCTATTTAGTTGGATAAGTTGTTTCATTCATTAAATAGATACAGCAAGGTTAGTTTTTTGATAAGCACCTAATGTATAGATAAGCCAGTTCCTGCCCTCAATTTTACAATCTAGTAGGAAAGACATGTAAAAACAATAGTAAAGAAATAAACGTTATAGGGATTTAGAAAGAGTAATTTCTAGTTCTAAAACTACTAAATTCATGGAAGAATTTGCATTAGACCCTGTGAATACAAATAGTACAGTTTGACTTCTCAGGAACATTAATCTGGAGTTTTCTTGAAAATTAAACCATTTGGGAGATTTTTACTATACTCAAATGAGACCCTAAACCTTGTAGTGTTAAAAATACTTGTTCATAAAATATGTTTGAAACCACACAACAAATATAAAGTAAGGTGATTTTTCCAGACTTACCTCTAGCTACTCTATTCCAGGAACAAATAAAGTGCTATTCTTGCCATTTACCCAACACACAACACATCTTTATACCTCTATATTCTAGCATTATCTGAACGGTTTCTCTTAACTTGCTAGAAAGGGAAAAACATTCTAATGTTTATTGTGTGCTCATCAATATATGAGAGGTACTGCTTTAAGCACTTTACATATTCAGTCTTTAGAGCAATCTTGAGCATGAATGTTGGAATTCTCATAAAGATGAGGAAATTGGGGTCTATAAGGGTTAAGTATAATGCCAGAGGTTACAAAGCTAGAAGCAGCAAAGCCAGGTTTTGAATTCAGGTCCTTTGGTCCTTGAGCCCATGCTGATAAGCACTAAAACCTTTAAGGCTAAATTCCTGTCAGCTTCACCCTAAGATCTATTTCTGGGGATAAAATGGCCCTCACATTTTTGTACCTTAACAGTAGGCACATATATCTTTTTCTTTTATTTATTTATTCATTTTTTTGTATGTGTGGTACTGGGGGTTGGATCCAGGGCCTCGCGCTTGCATGCTCTGCAAGTGCTGTACCACTGAGCTGTGCCCCCAGCCCATTTTTTTACTTTTTGAGACAGGGTCTCACTAGATTACACAGACTGCTTCTGGTCTTGAACTTGCAATCCTCCTGCCTCTGCCTCCTGAGTCACTGGGATTATAGGCATGTGCCACTGCACCCAGCTCTGTTTCTAGGACTGACAAATTTTCTGCACATCAAGTCTGTACTTCTACATCCAGTCTATGTGCCTAAATAGTGTCTGGATATTGGTTCTTCATCTTAACATTGGAATAATAATTCAAAAAGATATGTTAAAAACACGTACGAGGCACCTTAGATAGCATAGCACGATGAAACCTAGTTTTACAGCCGGATATTAGAGAAATTCCACTTTTAAATGATTTTACAAGGAATATTGCCTGCAGCCATAGCACTGTGGCATCCAATCCCATCAGATCTCAGAAGCTAAGCAGGGTCAGGCCTGGTTAGTATTTAGATGGGAGACTCCCTGGGAACACCAGGTGCTCTAGGCTTGGGAGAAGGACCCAGCAACCCCTCCCACTCCCCCCCAAAAATCAGTCCGCCATTGAAAACTCTATGAATAGCAGAGAAGCACTGACATGTTTCACCTGTTGTACACAGAGTTACTATAAGTAGGACGCTGACACAATGGCACCTAACAACAATAATAACAACAATGTATATTCGGGGTGGAGTTTAATTCAGTTGATAAGAGTGCTGCTCTGCACTCTTAGGACCCGGTTTGATCCCCAGCACTGCAAAAACAAGAGAAGGATGTGGCAGTTCACTCCTGAAGCAATCCAGAAACAATAAGCCATTGAAAACCCTATGAGGGTTGCTATGAGTTGGATACAACTCAACAGCACCTAACAACAGTGTACATTTGATAAACTAAAGGAGCTATCTTCAGTTGTAGAGCACTTGCCTAGAATATGCAAGGCCTCATGTTTGATCTCCAGCATTGCCAAAAATATAATTAATTATCATGGGCAACCAGACGATCCATACACTCATTATGCAACCCATCAAGTCTACAAACCAAAGTGAAAAGGAAACACACCTCCTTCTTCATCCGGTAATACTCATCAATGGCATATTGGTATTTTGGGGTGCTGATACCCAAAACAGATGCAATCTTCTCTCCAAGAAAGTCACACACTGAAGGTACAAAAATTAAAAAACATAATTCCATAAGTATTTTCTTGACCACTAAGAATACAAGTTACTATTCCTGTCCTCAAGAAGATTATAAACACCTAATCACTCTACTGATTTCTCCAAACAGCATTAGTGGTTCCTCTTTGGTACCCAATAGCAATCTGTTTGGGGTCTTTTGTTTGTTTTGTTTGTCTTTTTGAGACAGGTTTTGCTATGTAGCCCAAGCTGGCCTTGAACTCATGATCCTGCTTTCCTCGGCCTTGGTAGTGCTGGAATTACAGACATGTACCAACACATCTGGCCACAATTTCTATTGTAACATTTTTCTCATTTGTTATATGTCTATTGTTTTAAGAAAAAAATATACCATTGGGAGACTGGTAGATCACTGGGCTGGAGAAGAGGGATGGCTTGGCAGGTATTGAAAGGTTAGGCTTAAGAGAGGTTAAAGAACTTACCCATGCTGACAAAGATCTAACATTCAAATCAAAGTCTGAATTTAAAGCTCATTCTCTTTCCATTACTAAACTAGTATATATAGCAAGTGCTCCGTAAATGTCTGTTGACTCAATTACTAGTCATAATTTGCCCTAATAAAAAGGAAGTGATAGAAGCTTATGAAGCAGTTAAAATTGGTAGCAGAGGAAGTTTCATTGTAATTTAAACCTATATTTAAATTAGCATAATTTAGCATAATTTGATAATTTGATTCCTTCAAATATGATTTGTTGTTGTTGTTGTTGTTGTTGTTAGGTGCCATCGAGTCGGTATCCGACTCATAGCGACCCTCATAGGGTTTTCAATGGCTGATTGTTTCGGGATTGCCTTGGGAGTGGATTGCCAGGCCCTTCTCCCATTTTTGCGGTGCTGGGAATTGAACTCTGGACCTCAGAGACTGCAGCGCAGTGCTCTATCCACTGAGCTAAATCCCAGCCCCAAATATGATTTATATCTCAATTTAAAAAATGAAATATTGACAGGCATGGTGGCATATACCTGTAGTGCCAGCACTCATGAATCTGAGGCAGGAGGATCGACATGAGTTCAAGGCTAGCCTGGCCTACATAGCAATTTCCAGGCCAGCCTACAAAACAAGACCTTGTCTCAAAAAAACAAAAACTGATGAAATCAAAATATAAATGAACTACAAGCTTTAGAATAAGTAATGAGACAGGAAGAGAATAATGATAGGAAACCAAATGACAAATTAGCATAATAGTTGCTAGAAGGAATCGAGAAGGTGAAAATTGTACCCACGTTAATGGCATTATTTTTCAGGATTTTTTTGTTTTTAACACAACTGGAAACTAATGTCTGTACAAGTTAAGAGTAATGTCTTCCAATTCTAGCCAGCTAGCTGCTAAGGACAAAGTGACTAACTTCCTATTGTTTCTCCTTCAGTTTGGAAACATTTGGCAAAGCTCCTATTCTTGGCGCATGTAACAGCAGCTCTATAATAGTCAAACGAAAGAGCAATACCTGAGAGGGTTGATGTGGCAGCCCGAAGCATGTAAAACCATAAGTAGGGGCCCCAGGTAAGTTTTGTCTGCAACAAGAAATAAAGTTAGCAACATTTATACCTGTATTCATTCTATATGTTTAGGCCAGAATGAAATAGTTGAATACTTGGTAGGAATGTAGAATATTCTATAGGCAGTACTACAGACTGCCATCCAATAAGAAATTTTAAGTATTTATAGACAGAATTCCACAAAGTATTTTACACTAACCCATACAAATACAACCACCTGTACCCTACCTGTATCAAAAGAAGATGTAGCCACTGAAATGGAGTTGGTAACTCAATCTGAATTATTTACAGATTGATAATCTGGAGCCTTTCTTTCTCCTTTGTTGATGCCTTTTTGTCTTCACTGTTCATAAGTACACTACCACAGAGGGTGTCCAATAAACAAAAAGAACCTTAAGAATCACAGTCTGACACACTGTATTGGGGAAGTTAACAAGGTAAGGGCATACTGAATGAGCTTTTAATGGTGAGGGAAAAAAGACAAGTGGCAAGATGAGGTTTTTATTCCTTTAAAGATTTTAAAGGAGCTGTGGTTTAGCTCAGTTGGTACAATGCTGCTCCATAGTCTCTGAGGTCCTGGGTTTGACCCAGCACTGCAAAAAAGGGAGAAGGACATGGCAATCCACTCCCAAGACAATCCTGAAACAATCAGCCATTGAAAACCCTATGAGGGTCGCTATGAATTGGACACGACACCATCTAACAACAACAACAACAAAGTATACAACCCAAGACAAGTTCAGTGTATATTTGGTATGCCAGGACCACTGGCAGAATGTTATCTATACCTCAAACCTCTAAAGTTAATCTTGGTTCTGTAATCCAAACAGTACTTGTATGAAGTTTTCCAAATAGATGACAGTTTGTGTATAAAACTGAAATAATACAGGCATTGCTTTGAAGGAAGTGAGAGAAACATTGTCCATAATCTTTTTAGCTAAGATATATTAATAACTATAAGAGCATTAGAAAGCCAAACATAAGAACATCTGTTAAGACGAGTAGAGATAGTCTTGCCATGAAAAGTTATGAGATGGTATATCTGAAAAGACATGTAAGTAAGGTAGTGCTGGCAAACAAATCAATTCATCCAAGAAAATACTGTATATTACTGACTCCCTCGATCAGATGTGCTATATTTTCTAGACTCAGAGCAGGATAGGTCTTATATGGGATAAGAGTTACTAAACTGGGCACAATGGCGCATGCCTCTAACCCCAGCAGCTCAGGAGGTGGAGGCAGGAGGATCGCAAGTTCAAGACCAGAGGTAGTCTGTGTAATTTAGCGAGACCCTATCTCAAAAAAGTAAAAAGAAATGGGCTGGGCATGCAGCTCAGTGGCCCAGCACTTGCAAAGCATGCAAGGGTGAGGCCCTGGGTTCAACTCTAGTACATAAAAAAAAAAAGTTACTTTAGGGACTCTGTTGAAGATGCTCTATAGATTATAGCAAATAGGACGATGGCAGAAGTGTAAGGAATGGAATCAATTTCTACAACATAATAAATTATGGAGGCAAGAAAGCAGAAAAGGACTAGGCATGAATTAGAGGAATACAAACACATATTTTTCATTAGAACAATTCTCCTGAGGTTGTTTCTAGAGACAATAACAGCTAACACCCAAGCTAGGACTAGCAAATGAACCTATTCTAGAGAAGAGGAACCTGATAAAGATTCCTTAATTACATCTATCATTATCCCACACAATTATACGGAATGAATTTGTAGGGCCTTTTGTTTGGACACTTACCTTACTGAATCAAAATGATAGGTTATTCAAGAGTCTACACTGGCCAGGCACAGTAGTGCACGCCTGTAATCCCTGCGGCTCGGGAGGCGGAGGCAGGAGGATCGCAAGTTGAGACCAGAGGCAGTCTGTGTAACTTAGCGAGACCCTGTCTCAAAAAGTAAAAAAAAGTGGGCTGAGGGTACAGCTCAGTGGTCTGGCATTTGCAAAGCATGCAAGCGCAAGGCCCTGAGTTCAAACCCCAGTACAAAAAAAAAAAAAAAAAAAAAAAAAAAAAAAAAAAAAAAAAAGTCTACACTGGAACCCTGCCACCACCATCCCAATAATAGCAAAATTGGAACAAGACCTGGGGTCTTCAAGGCTTTCAGTTTACAGTGTCAAAACTGAAAATGATTTATTTTTTCTCCAAAATTTAAGTATCTATGTCTTCCTTCCCTATATCAATATGTGCTGCTTTTTATTTTTGTTTTTAAACAACTTCAGAACATAAAGGTTGTCATAAAGGTTAGGTGCCATCAAGTTTGTGTCCAACTCATAGCGACCCTATCTACAACAGACAAAAGACACTGTTGTGCTTCTCTGCTATTCATAGGGTTTTCAGTGGTTGATTGGTTTTTGGGAGTGGGATACCAGGTCCTTCTCACAAGCCTACAGCGCCTGGTGTTCCCAGGCAGTCTCCCATCCAAGTACTACCCAGGTCTGACCCTGCTTAGCTTCCCAGATCTGATGGGATTGATGCCACAGTGGTACGGTTGTGGGCATAATATAAAAGTAATGCTTTTTTATTGTAGAACACTTAGAAAATGGAGCAAAATACTTTAAAATTTTATTTGAAGTTACCCATTTTTTCCACCGGGATAACACTTAAGTGTATCTTTTTACTTTTTTCATATATATAATATTCTGTATGTATTTTCTTTATTCTGGGGTTTTCCCCCTCCTTTTTACCATAATATTAAGCCTATTTTTTATATACTTAAATTACTAAAGGTGGAATTAACTAGGACAAAAATAAATCATTTAGAAAGCTATTCATTCATACTACAAAACTTCATGCTAGACAGTTTACTAATAAATCTTCAGCAGGAATATGAGACTGTTTATTCCTTTATAACTCTACCATATTACACTGTGCTTTTCCTTTTTTTTTTTTTTTTTTAATTTGACAAGAAAAAAAATGACCCAACAATTTTCAGTTCAAACTACAGCATTCCTCACTTATCCACAGGTTTGTTTTCCATGGTTTCAGTTAGCAGCAGTCAGCTTTGGTCTGAAATACTACCCGGAAAATTCCATTATCTTTTGAGAGAAGAGAAGGCAGAGAGACCACAATGACATAACTTTTTTTAAGTGTATTGTTAAAATTGCACTATTTTATTATTGTTAATCTTATTATGCCTAATTTATAAATTAAACTTTATCCTATGTATGTATGTATCTATGTATATATAAAAAACAGTATATATTGGGTTCAGTACTACTTGTTTCAGGCATCTACTGGAGGTCTTAGAATATATCTTCCACAGAAGAGGAGGGATTACTGTATATTAGAAAAAGCATCAGTCCCTTTATATAACAATTATGTACTTAACAAAAAATTTTAAATATATACCAAAATGTATACATATTTAAGGAATTTTACTCAAAACAACTATGGGTAAGGGAATTAGAGGAAATATGTTTATTCTTGAGGCCCATCTAAGGTAAAACTTAAGTGAATTACTTTAAGATTATAAAGATCTAGGTATCCATTTCTTATTCTCAATCAGTATCATAGCCTGCAGCCGCAGCCCTGTGGCACCCGATCCCATCAGATCTCAGACGCTAAGCAGGGTCGGGCCTGGTTAGTACTTGGATAGGAGACCACCTGGGAACACCAGGTGCTGTAGGCTTGGGAGACAGACCAGCAACCCACTCCCAAAAACCAGTCCACCACTGAAAACCCTATGAACATCAGAGAAGCACTGACAAAGTGTTTCGCCTGTTGTAGGTAGGGTCGCTATGAGTCAGATACCGACTCGACGGCACCTAACAACAACAACAACAACATCAGTATCATATGCTAATACCAAATCTTCAAACATCAGGATTTTTTAAATTGGGTCTGTTTTTTATAAATCTACTATATAAATACAGGCCTTTATTTTTTATTTTTATTTCTATTTATTTATTTATTTATTTATGGAGCTCATGATCCTCCTGTATCAGCTTCCTAAGTGCTGGGATTATAGATGCGTAGACCACACATGGCTATATTTTCAAAAAGTACCCCATAACAAGTAAAAAACTGTTATTACCCCTATTATGGTTTGAATGTGTCCCCCAAAAGCATATCTTGGAACCTTAGTCCCTAGTGTAAGTCCTGGGAGATAGGGCTTAATGAGAAGTAGTCAGGTCATGAGGGTTCTATCCACAAAAATTAATGATATTATAGTGGGGGTGCCTGCAGCCATAGTCCTGTGGCATCCGAGCCCATCAGATCTCAGAAGCTAAGCAAGGTTGGGCCTGGTTAATACTTGGATGGGAGAACCGCCTGGGAACACCAGAGCTGTAGGCTTGGGAGAAGGACATGGCAACCCCCTCCTAAAAATCAATCTGCCATTGAAAACCCTATGCATAGCAGAGAAGCACTGACAATAGTGTTTCCCCTGTTGTACAGAGGGTGGCTATGAGTTGGATATCGATTCCACGGCACCTCACAACAACAACAACAACATAGTGGGGGTGGGCCACACAGTGAGACCTTGTCTCAAAAAAAAAAACTAAAAATATGGGTAGCAAAGGAAAACAAGACTGGACAGTCATCCCATGTATTGGGAGAAAGTATTTGCAAACCATATATCTCATAAGGGGTTAATATCGAAAATACGTAAAGAACTCAATAATTTGGAGAAAAAGGACTGGCCTTGGTAGTACAGGCCTATAATCCTAGCACTCAGAAGGCTAGGGCAGGAAAATTATGTATTTGACCCTGGACTACACAGGCTATGTCTCGAAAAGGAAGAATGGAAGGAAGGAAGGAAGGAAGAAGGAAGGAAGAAAGGAAGAAAGAGAGGGATTGAAAAATGGACTAGTGCCTGGCGCCATGGTGCATACCTGTAATACCAGCTACATGGGAGGGTGAGACAGAATTGCAGGTTCAAGGCCCAAGGCAGCCTGCAAAACTTAGCGAGACACTAACTCAAAGTAAAAAAAGTAGTGGCTGAGGGTTTACCTCAGTAAGCTTCACTAGCATGTGTGAGGCCCTAGGTTCAACCACCAGTACTGCAAAAAAAAAAAAAAAGAAAAGAAAAGAAAAGAAAGGGAGGGGGGTGACTAGGGCAGAGAGTGCAGTTCAGTGGTAGAATACTTGCTTAGCAAGTATGAGGGTCTGTGTTCAATCTCTAGCACCATAAAAACAAAACAAAACAAACCCATACTCAACAATCTAGAAACAGATTTGAACTTCTTCAACCTAATAAAGGAAATTTATGGAATACCCACAGCTAACAAGATATTGATACAGTTTGGGGTTTTTGTTTGTTTTTTTGAGACAGAGTCTTGCTATTTAGCCTGCCCAGACCAGCCTCAAACTCAATATCCTCCTGCCTCAGCCCCTTGAATGCTGGGATTACATATGTGTAACACTTTATGCCTGGTGGTTTGGGTCTTAAGTGTCCCCCAAAGGCCATGTGTTGAAGGCATCATCATCAGCCTCTAGCAGGCACTACTGGACGGTGCTGGAACCTTTAAGAGGTTGAGACATTTTGGAGGAACTTAGGTCACTCAGGGTATATCCTGAAAGGACACTGAGTCCTATCTCTTCCTCTCTCTCTTTGCTTCCCAGCTGCCATGAGGTGAGCAGCCTCCTCCTCCACACAATCCCTGCCATGATGTTTTGCCTCACCACAGGCCCAAAGGTGATAAGTTCAAGCAAATGAAACTTTTGAAGCCGAGCCAAAATAAACTTTTCCACTTTTTAAGTTATTTTTCTCAAGTATTCTGTCACTGTGATGGAAAGCTGAACACTACAGCCACCACCACTAAGATCAGGAACAAGACAGGCTATCTACTCTTGACACCTCTCTTCAACACTGTATTGGAAGTTCTGGCAAGAGCAACTGGGCAAGCACATGAAATAAGTTATTTTTAGTTGGGTTCAGTGGCACATACCTATAATCCTAGCGACTCAGAAGGCAGAAGCAGGAGAATCATGACTTTAAGGTCAAAGGCAGCCTTTGTAGCTCAGAGTGACCCTAACTCAAAATAAAAAATAAAAAGTAATCTGGAGTGCAGCCCAATGGTAGAGCACTTACAAAGCATGTGTGAGGCCCTGGGTTCAATCCCCAAGTACTGGGGGAGAAAAGTATTTAGACTGGAAAAGAAGATTAAAACTATCTATTTACACATGGCATGATCTCATATCACTTAAAAAAAAAAAACCTCTTAGAATAAACAAGTTCAGTAAGATTGCAGGAAAGAGTATCAATTCACAAAAGGCATTGTGTTTCTACATACTAGCAATGAACTATCTGAAAGTGAAGCTAAAAACAATTTCATTTACAATGGCATCAAAAAGAATAAAACACAGCTGGGTGTGGTGGTGCATGTCTGTAATCCCAGCGGCTTGGGAGGCGGAGCCAGGAGGATTGCAAGTTCGAGACTAGAGGAAGTCTACGTAATTTAGCGAGACCCTGTCTCAGGAAGTAAGGAAAAAAAAGGGCTGGGGGTACAGCTCAGTGGTCCAGCACTTGCAAAGCATGCAGGCGTGAGGCCCTGGGATCAACCCCCAGTACCACACACACAAAAAAAAAATAAAAAACACTTAGAAACAAATTTAACAAGAAAGCTCAACATTTACATGTGGGAAACCGCAGGGTCTGAGAGTGTAGCTCAGTAGTAGAACGCATGCTTTCCATGGGTGAGGGCCTGGATTTAATCCACAGCATGTGTACCACTCTCTACATCTTCTCTCTCTCTTTTCTCCTCTCTGTCTCTCTCTTACTCTCACAGAACTGGTGAGGCTAGGGGAAAGGAAGGGGGGAGGAGAGGGTAAGAGGAGGAGGGAGGGAGGAGGGGGAGGGAGTGAGAGAAAGAAACTACAAAATATTTTTTTGAAAAGTTAAACGGGCATGGTGGTGCAGGCCTACAATCCCAGCACTTGGGAGTCTGAGGCAGGAGGATTAACGTGAGTTCAAGGCCAGCCTGGTCTACATAGTGAGTTCCAGGCCAGTGTGGGCTACACAGTGAGACCTTGTCTCAAAAAACTGAAGGGAAAAAAGTTAACATCTAAATAAATGAAAAGATTCATAAACCAAAAGACTTAGTAATATTAACATGGCCATACTCCCCAAATAGATATACAGATTCCACACAATCCCTACCTGACTTCTTTTCAGAAGTTGAAAAGCAGATTCTAATGAAAAATGAGTAATAAAATGTTTTAAAACAGATATAATTTAATAATTCTCTTTCCTGTTACTAGGCTTTATTTTATTCATGTTTCAGAGTCTGCTAATTATAGTATAGATTTGTTTATTGCCTATCTTTCCACTAGCATATAATAACATAAATTTATATAGCCTACTACTATATAACCACCAGCTAAAACAGTACCTGTTAGAAAGTACCTGTTGTAAATACGAGATCAAATGGACCCTCAATATGACTACTTGGAAGGGAAACATTCCTTTTTTAAAATGTCTTATAAAAGCCAGGCATGGTAGTGCACACCAGTAATCCTGGAACTAAGGAAGTTAGGCGGGAGAATAAATACAAATTTAAGGCCAGCCTGGTCTGCATAATGAGTTCCATGCCAAGACTTTGTCTCAAAACAAGTAAATAAATAATCCCCCCAAAATAAAATAAAAACTTATAAATTTACAATCAAATCTTATATAATTTAGAAATTCTTTTCTTTTTTTAATGGTATACCAAGGGCCTCATGTGTGCATTTGCAAGTGCTCTACCATTCAGGCACCCCCCCCAGCTAATTTTTTAATTTTTACTTTGAGACTGGTCTCAAATTATGCAGGCTGCCTCTGGCCTTGAACTTATTATCCTTCTGCCTCCCAAGCCACCAGGGTTATTAGTGTGCACCACCATACCCAACTAAATTTAGAAATTCTTAAGTTTTCCTTGTGAGGTACACAAAGTTAAGAACTGTACATTCCTATCACCTAAGCAAAACTTGAGAATTGACATCTCCTAGGTTTGAGTGGAAACTATCAAAGTATTTATGGTCATTAATTTAAAGAGACTGGGATTTGAGATGGGGTTTAGCTCTGTTGGAAAAGTGTTAGCTTAGCATGCACAAGGCCCTGGGTTCACTCCCCAGCACAAAACAAAAAGACCAAAATAGATAAATAAATAAACAAATAAATAAATAAATAAATACATGAGAAAGAATTGGGATTCAAGCACTGGATTTAGTAAGTATTACATAAATCTATCCACACTAACAACTCTGATACTGAAAAAATCAGTTTTTGGCTACTGTAACCTAAGAAATATTTCTACCCAAATTGTATTAAAAAATTCTACATATTCACAAATCTAATCTGTACCCTTTCAACAGTTTTAGAGGGCTAAAAATTCAGATGCAGATTAGAATTGTTTGTGGATGGAATTCTAATTATTGGCATAGAATCTAATCTAATAATCAGAATCCAATCAGCACACAATTCTAACCTGCATCTGATTTTCTAGCCCTCTAAAACTTTTGAATGGATACAGATTAAAGAACATAAGGTAGTATTTTCTTTCTCTCTCTCTCTCTCTCTCTTTTTTTTTTTTTTTTTTTTGGCGGTACTGGGGGTTGAACCCAGGGCCTAGCACTTGCATGCTTTGCAAGTGCTGTATCACTGAGCTGCACACCCCCGCATCCATTTTTTTTACTTTTTGAGACAGGGTCGCACTAAATTACACAGACTGCCTCTGGTCTCAACCTTTCGATCCTCCTGCCTCTGCCTCCTAAGCCGCTGGGATTATAGACGTGCACTACTACACTCGGCTTAAGGTAGTATTCTCTACCAAAATCATAATGTGTAATTTTATAATCAGAATATAGTTGACTTAAACCTCAAAAGGCCCTTTCCAATCCATGTTTATGGAGCAAGAAATTAATCAAAACAAAACAAATCAAAATCAAAAGTGTCATTATTGTCAAACCTACTGGGTCAATAGTGGGTAAAACATCTTTCTTCTCTAGGCCATCAACTTCATCTTCATCTGTGCTGTATTCTTCCATTGTTTCACCACTAACAAAGTGGATGACCCTTCTTGGGACTTTCTTCTTTTTGCCTATGACTCCCAGTTCTACATTTTCAAAGCTTCTTTCATTACTCATCTACATCAATAATAAAGAAAACGAGGGTTTCCAGTGAGATCTTTCATTATAAATACAACAAATGTTTGGTTGCTTTATTTTAGGGAGTAAAGAAACAGACAAACCTTTAAGCAATTAAAAAAATTATACACATAAATATCTATAGTATAAATGTAGGGTTAATGAATAACAAAAGAAACATCTACACTGAGATTAAAAAACTACAACTTAAACATTTTACTTAGTTTAACAACTAAGAAATCAAGTATCTCACTTCAAGTCATAGCAATCACAAGGCTAAACATATGTCAAGAAATGCTGGACATCAACCATTTTAAAGAATAATAGTTATTATGGAAAGATGAGTGTAAAATGTCAAAGGAAAATAAAATGCACACTAAAATTTTGGATTTTAACTTAGCTACATATGAGCATAAGAAAAGCAGTTCAGCTTAATTTGAAATCTCTCCTTTAACTCAAAACAGAAGTCCCATATTCAAAGGGCTTTTAGGGCCAAGTGGGTACCAAAAAATGAATAAAGCTCTTTAGGGATGGGTGGATCCTATGGAGAATGCCCCAACTAAAGACACTTAAATTGGGGAAAAATTTTTTAAACACCATATAGGCCAAATAAAATCCATTTTAACTAAATTTGAGAAACAGACCATCTCCCTGAACTTCCAGAAATCTTAGATATATAGTACATATGTAGCAATAGTGTTTTATTTTTAACTGTAAAGAGATTTACAAATTTTAAAACTGCTTGTAAACCAACCAACCAAGTGCCATGTTGCCAGCCTGTAATCCCAGCAACTCAGGAGGCTGAGGCAGGAGAATCAGAAGTTCAAAGCCAGAGGCAGTCTGTGCAATTTCTGAGACCCTCAAATTAAAAATAAAAAAGGGGATTGAGGGTGCAACTCAGTGGTAAAGCATTTGCCTATTTGCCTAGCATGTGTGAGGCCTTGTGTTCAGCACTACCAATACTGAGGGGAAAAATTATTTGCAATCTATGGAATTCCAATTACATCCAAATTTCACTCCTAGGGAAGTATTCATTTTATCTCATATATATAACTATGTTCCAAACTAGAGGTAAATGTGTACTATGGAAGATGGTGAAAAGGTTCTCTTTACTGTCAGCTTACCTCAAGTTTAAACTCCTAAGAAAGCCTTTTGCGTCTTCTTTTTAGAAGAAAAATCTGGTAATAGTGGTTACCTCCACAAATAGAACTAAGTTGGGGGAGAAGGTACAGACAAGTGAGTGGTCAAGGAGGTCTTTTATTCTTTTTCCATTTTGTTGTTGGTTGCTATTGTTAGTTTATGATGAGATTATGTTCATGTATTACTGGTACAATTTAAAAACTAAGTAAAAACAAAGTAAAATGATAGATTATAAAACTTCCATAATTAGAGCTCATGTTGGTGGAATTCTCTAGGATAGTCCAGAGTTAAACAATTCTGTCTTCTATAATAATTCTTATAATTATGGGCAAATAACTTAAACCCATGATTGTTGTTTGACCACCACAAAAAGTTTTCTGAACTGCTATCATAGAGATGGGATTATACTAATAAACATAGTAGACTAGAATTGCTGTTATGCAAATATAGCAACTTTTTTTTTCTTGTGGTGCAGAGAATTGAACCCAGGGCCTTATGCAAGCTACACAAGTACTCTGTTATTGAGCTACATCCCCAGCCAACAACTTTATTTTTAATGAATTGTTTTCTATTAATTCTCTAAGGTCATTCTCAGAAAACACTTTGGGAAGTCCTTTACTTCCCAAAGTTAAGTTTAGTCTTTAGCCAGGATCTGAATCCAGGTTTTTATTGTTAGGTCCGATTCATAGTGACCTTCATACAGTTTTCAATGGCTGATTGTTCAGGATGGCTTTGGGAGTGGATTGCCACATCCTTCTTCTCCTCTTTTTGCGGTGCTGGGAATCGGTGCTGGGGATTGAACCCAGGGCCTCAGGTATAGCCAACCCAAAGAACACGTGCATTGTTCCAAGGCAGGCACAGACATCACTGGCAGCAGCTTTAACAAACTAGATTATAAAGTCCTTGCTAACATAGGCTGTCTACTCGTTAACCTGAAAAAAAATTCACAATTGTCTCTACCCTGTCCTGAGGGTTCAAATAAATCTCAGTCCTTAACAAGTGAAGATCTGGCCGTTTAATCTATTCACTATCAAAATGGGAAAGAAGTGGTTCACCCAAGCCACTTTTCTTCTATATCCATATTCCCACCTCACTCCTAACCCCAGCCTCCTGGCATCTAAAGCCATTCCTACCCAATCTCATGGTTCCCCCTTGAGATAAGATTTGGCTTATGGTCGTCCTGACATCAATGTTTTCTTTTAGACCATTACTGGGATTTTTAGGTCCTTAATTTCCTATGCAAAGGAAAACCAGAGGAGTTGGGTTAGATCTCCAGTTATCACACTAACTGAATGGATCTAATACCAACAAAACAGCCCCAGTGAATAGAGCTCATAGTTTTCACGGTGCATCATTATATCACGCCTTGCTCTCCAGGGAAGCCCTACCCACCCCCATGAGAACAGAAGCAGCTTATCACTGCTCTCTCTAGTAGTTTCTCCTTTCTCTTTTTTAAGACACAAAGTAGGGCACTGAGGTGCATGCCTGTAATCCCCACAACTCAGGAAGAGGCTGAGAGGCAAGAGGATTGAAGTTCAAGGACATAAGCGGCCTGCTCAATTTAGTAAGACCCTGTCTCAAGATAAATTTTAAAAAAATATATGAAAGAAGGGGTACAGTACAGTGGTAGAACTAACGTGCAAAACCCAGAGTTCAAACTCCTAGTACTGTAAAAAAAAAAAAAAAAAAAAAAAAAAAAAAAAAAAGAAAGAAAGAAAGAAAAAAGAAAAAAGACACAAGCAAATGAGAAGCATTGTTTCTCATCAACTACTTTATTTTCCTTAGACAACTTTACTAAATCAAAACATTCTGGTTGAGTCGTAAGTACTAGTACAAAAAGTCTCCATTAACCTTGACTCTTGGCTATATTCTTTCCAAAGATTTTTTTAAATCTACCAAAGGAAAAAAACTAAAACATGATTCATAGTTTATACCAATATAAAAATTAGATAAAACAGAATTTTGAGTAACATTCTCCATACATTATAATTTAAAATGGCATTCATTCTAATCATTCCATTTCATTTAAAGGTCTTTATTCAGGATATTTTATTTAAGGTCTTCTTTGGGAAAAGTGTAATATTAACTTTTGATATGGTTAATCTCAAACTTTAGATTTATCATTTTAAGCAAGAGTCAGCAAACTTTCTGCAAAAGCCAGACAGCAAATATCTTAGGCTTTGCTGACCACACAGTCTCTGTCACAAATGAATGCTGCAAAAGCAACCATGAACAAGAAGCCACTTATGTGGATACTACATAATGAATGGGTATGGCCGTGTTCCAATGAAACCTTTACATAAAATGGCTAGCTGGACCTGGGTCATGGCCTATAGTTTGAGAACCCTCCATCTTAAGGAACCAGATTGGCAAGTAAAAAGTCTGAAAGACAATTTATGACATGACATGTTATGGTTTGAATCTAAAATGTCCCCAAAAGGTCATGTATTTGAACATCTGGTCCCCAGCTGGTGGCACTGTTTGTGGAGTTTCCACTCTGGCCTCAGATCACCTCAGATCTCAGAAGCTAAGCAGGGTCGGCCCTGGTTAGTACTTGGACAGGAGACTACCTGGGAACACCAGGTACTGTAGGCTGGGGAGAAGGACCTGGCAACCCACTTCTGAAACAATCAGCCATTGAAAACACTATGAACAGCAAAGAAGCACTGATAACAGTGCCAGGCATGGCACAATGTCGGATAGTGTTTCATCTTTTTACATAGGGTCGCTATAAGTCAGACATAACTTGATGGCACCTAACAACACCACTGAACTTTAGGAGGTGGGTTCTAGCTTTGCAGAAGCATTTTCCTGTGGGTGGGCCTTTGGAAGTTGTACCCAAAACTCTGGTTCCAGTAAACTCTAGTTCCCTGCTCCTGACCCACCATAACCATTGGCCAGTCATGTCTGCCCTGTCACCACATCTTCCTGCCTCTATGGACAGAAATCCTCTGTGAGCTCCCAATAAATCTTTTCTCCCATAGGTTTGTTTTGGTTGGTTTCTCTGCCACAGCGACTAATAACTGAATACACATAGATTCTAACCCATATTTAGCAGATAGGGACAATGAAGGGAAGCATCACCAAGTAAAACCAACCAGAAAATAATTTGGTACAAATTTTCTAACAATTATAAATGAAAATTATTCTCTGAATTTTCTAAATGTTTCATTTAGGAACAGTAAATCTGAAAATAAGAACATCTATGTCCACTATACAAATTCCATTTTAATAAATTCCAAAGATCTGAAAAAACAATTTCATAACACCAGGAAATTATGAAATATAACATCTATTAACATTTAATTGTTTTTATGGTTAACTGGACTGTAAAACTGCTTACCTTGATTATCAAGACTTGTTTTTGATAAAAATTTTCCTTTTATATACAACCACAGCCCCTAGGACTTCTTTAAAACACATACACTTGGGATTTATTTTGTATCACCTTCCCCAATTAGGCTGTTAGCAATGCAGGTGAGTACTGATATGTCCTTTACGCCAACACTTCCTGGTACATAGTAACGCTAACACCTCTACTTGGTTACATAGGTGCTAAATAAATGAACAGTGCTGAAATTTTAACTTCTTGGATAATACTGAGGCTGAGATTCTGGTTAAACGTCTATTCAGAGTGATGTTTGGATAAAATGTCACAACAGGTACTGGGTGGCCTGGCTAGAGGCCTAGCTGTAAATCCAGATCCAGTCTTCTACTTCCCTACATGGCACTTGGGGTTTGTCAGTTCTGATAAATTTGGGAAAGGTATGTAGGACGGCAGCAACCTTCCCCTCCAAGCAGGTCTCCACCGCAATGGTCTCTTCCTTTTACTGGACTAACCCATGGGAATAGATCTGGGCGTCCCAGAGGTGTTTCTGCTTCAGGAATGGGAATAAGAAGGCACAAAGGGTAAATTTAAAAAGAATCTGTGTTGTATGGGTTCATCTGTGTTTGCTAAGAAGAGAACACGTGCATAGAAAAACAACAGTTATTTTTTTGGGGGGGGAGATGAAAATGTGAGGAAAGGGCAAGTAGGGATATTCCTGTGAGTTTTTACCTTCTGCTCTAAACCTACTTTGCTGTTCATTACTTTTCAACCAGGAATATAAAAACACCACCAAACCAAAACAAAGGGCCTCTCTTGAAACAGTGTTTAACTGGTACGTTAGGACAGGTAACCAGCAGCTGCACTATCACCCGGGAAACCAGAGGCAGCACGAAAGTCTCCGGCGCCCCGACTGGGCGTCCGCTCCATCCCCCAAGCTGGCTTCTCCGCGCAGAGACTAGGGTCCTCGAGGAGGAACCCCGAAACTCACGCCCGGCGGGCCGCCTGCTTCAAGGCAGGCTGGGCCGGCCAACAGCAGTCCGCGGACTAGGCGAGGAGGGGTCTGAGCCCCGCTGGCCTCAACCTCCGCGGCCGCACCTACCTGCCGCGCCGGGCCTCCGAACGCCGCCGCGGCCGTCGCTCCCGCCGCTGCGACTGCTTCTCCTTCCACGCCGCCCGCCAGCTCTCGGTCCATCGTCGTCACCGCCACTGGGCTACTGGCAGCACAGACGGTAATGGCCGATGAGCCCACTTCCACCCTTCGCCTCCCCGCCGGGTGGCTGGCCGAGCCCCGCGGACCTGAAGAGGCACTCTCCCGCAGTGCCGATCCGCCAAGTCACAGAGAACTCGGCGGTGACGCTCGGGCCCGCCTGAGGGGTGGGGTCCGCTCGCGCCTAGCCCACAGGCGATGGCACCGTGGGCCTCGCAGACCGCAGCCTGGGAGGAGCAACCACCGACGGGCCCGGGGCGGGGCCTTCTGTTGCACGGCTTCCGGCCAGGCCCAGTTCTGGAGTCCTCGCTGGCCCCACCCGTGACGTCATGCCGCATACCTGTGGCTGAAGGTTGTGTCGCAGAATTCCGCGCAGCCAACCCAACCGCGGCGTCCTAGGCGGTCACCCGCCCAGATTTTGATTTCTGAGAAGGACGTGGCAACCCACTCCCAAGGCAATCCCGAAACAGTCAGCCATTGAAAACCCTAGGAGGGTTGCTATGAGTCAGACTCGACTTGACAGCACCTAACAACAACAACTTGTAAAATTAGAACGCCTGCAGCAGTACCACTGTGGCCTCCGATCCCGTCAGATCTTGGAAGCTAAGCAGGGTCGGGCCTGGTTAGTACTTGGATGGGAGACCGCCTGGTAACACCAGGTGCTGCAGGCTTGGGAGACAGACCTGGCAATCCACTCGCAAAAATCAATCAGCCATTGAAAACCCTTATGAACAGCAGAGAAGCACTGACAATAGTGTTTCGCCTGTTGTACTCAGGGTCGCTATGTGTCGGATACCGACTGGACGGCACCTAACAACAGCAGCAACAGGAGAGCAAAAAGCAGTGGCAAGCTTCTATCTTGGCAAATATGAGGAATAATTTATGTTTTAGGGCTTTGTCTGTGTAAAAAGAAAGGAGATCTGAGACTTTTTCCACTTTATCCACTGTTCAGCCAAATTAAAAAATCATGATTAAATTGGGCCTTGTGGCACACATCTGTAATCCCACCTGCTCAGGAGGCTAAGCCAGAAGGATGGCGAGTTTGAAGCCAAAGGCAAGCTGTGCAACTTGGTGAGACCCTGTCTTAAAAACAAAAACAAAAAACAACTTAGTGGTAGAGCACTTGCCTAGTATGCAGGAAGCCCTGGGTTGAACCCCTGAGTATTTGATAAGGGGGTGAGTCATGATTGAAATCATTACTGCACCTTTACAAACTAGTTGAAGACTCTCCAGGTAAATGGCTTTTTTATTGTTGTCTAGCATGAAAGTTTTCACCAATATGTAGAAGTCAAAAACAAAATACACTTTATTTTGGCCACAGAAGGCTACATTTTGTTAAATAGCTAGTTTTGGCATTAGCATGCAATACCTAGAAAAAGGAGCTTGAAAATGTCTCCTGCCCTTCTGTCATGATGAAGCAGCCACATGCCTCTCTGAGGACATTGGAAGGACATTTCCAAATGGGCCCCACACCCTACCCAAGGCCTCCAGCCATATACAAAACAAAGACCATAGGCCCACATGGGTTTACAGCCATACCACCTCAGTGTTCGATCTTGTCAGATCTCAGTAAGCTAAGGAGGGTCCTTGGTCCTTGGATGAGAGGTCACTTGGGAATACTGGGTGCTGAAGGCTTGGGAGAAGGACCTGGCAGCCCACTCCTGAAACAATTGTTGTTGTTAGGTGCCGTCAAGTCATGGCCAACTCATGGTGACTCTCATAGGATTTTCAATGGCTGTTTTGGGATTGCCTTGAGAGAGTGGATTGCCACATCCTTCTCCCATTTTTGCAGTGCTGGGAATAGAACTTGAGACCTTAAAGACTGCAGAGCAGCACTCTACCAACTGAGCAAAATCCCAGCCCCCCGAAACAACTAGCCACTGAAAGTCCCATGAATAGAAACTGACATAGTACTGTGCATGCCATAGCATCAGGTTGTGTTTCATTCCATTGTATACAGAGTGGCTCAGACCCGACTCCACAGCATTGTCATCTGCACCACAGCAGAGGTGCAGCTCAGCATGGCCACCTAACGGGAGGAGTTTGACTAGTTTGAACCTCTACTCAGGTTAAGCTGGGTCATTGTCTTCATCATACAAAAGAATTTCAGAACAAGCCTGAGAGAGTGAAACAAAGTTATAGAGTTTATTAAGTCCAAGCTTTACAATGCATGCGGGCACTCTAAGAGAGCGAGATAGGCATCCAAGACAGACTGAGAATTTAGTAAGGGAGCAAAGCACCAGAAGCCAAAAAGAGGCCAGCACACAAATTCCCTTCAGTTTTATTTAACCTAGAGCAGGCCTCATGTGATGTAAATCCTGGGTGACCAGTGTAAGGTGAGCCTACAAAGGCCTATCATTGGCTTGGGATGTGCCAATAAGACCAAAAAATTCCATTTTTCAACTGAAGGAACTTCCCTTTAGTAAAATGAGATCATTCACTGTGTCAGTTTAAGAAAAGAATCATGAAGGGAGTTGTTCCGTCAGGTCTCAAAGAAGCATAGAATTACAGAGAAGAAGGCAAAAGTTAGTTACATACATTTTTTACTCCAAGCATGGCTTATTGCTATTCCAACATTTTCATTATTTACAATGTCTCTCAAAAATAATGTCTATATGCAGGCATTCCCCACAGTAGTCTTCTTGGTAGTTGTGTCAAAGTTCTCAACTCTCACCTAATGAGATGCAAACCAGATCCTGGGGTGAAAGCTCTTTCTCTTTCTACATCCCTCAACTTCTCTTTCTATCCTGCCTCAGCACCTAAGAACAAAAACAAGGCCCATGTCACCCTAGGCACCCAGAGATAGTTGCTCAAGGCTGATGTCACACTAGGTGTACCCTAATTTGAATAAAACTAGAGGGAACATGTGCCCATCCTCTCTTTTCTGTTCCTCTCCCTTTGGGGTTGGGATTTAGCTCAGTTGGTAGAGCGCTGCGCTGCAGTCTCTGAGGTCCCGAGTTCAGTTCCCAGCACCGCAAAAATGGGAGAAGGACCTGGCAATCCACTCCCAAGGCAATCCCCAAACAGTCAGCCATTGAAAACCCTATCAGGGTCACTATGAGTCAGATACCGACTCGACGGCACCTAACAACAACAACCTAACAACTATCTTCCTTTCCACTCCTTGCTCCAATAACCACATACATGTCTCTCGCTTCTCTTGGGCCCACCATCTTCTCTGTCTCTCTAGGGCACCCTTCCTTCTAAAAGCCTGCTTAGTAACTCTCCTGTTCTCTGGCTTCTTTACCTTTACTTGGGGAATAGAAACATTCTTATGCTGATTCACCCTGGAAACGAAGGTTTCTCCAAGTTCCTTGCAGATCTACCTAAGCTTTTCCAGGTGCCTCAGTTTTCCCGGTAATTATTCCTTAAAATTGTATTATCTTTAATAAACCTCATCTATATGCTCTACTATAACTTCTGTGTCCGGTACAAATTCTTTTATACACCAAATACAAGGACTGAGGTTTTGCTGCCACGTTCCCAGACCCGCCTACCTGTGCTCCCTATACCCCCGATAAAAATTTGAGTTGTTTTTTTTTGGGGGGGCGGGGTTGAGACAAGGTTTGACTCTGTAGCCCAGGCTGGCCTGGAACTCTTGCCTTAGATTGGGATTATAGTGCTATAATCCCTGGCTCCGGCTGGGATTTAGCTCAGTTGGTAGAGTGCTGCGCTACAGTCTCTGAGGTCCCAAGTTCAATTCCCAGCACCGCAAAAATGGGAGAAGGATCTGGCAATCCACTCCCAAGGCAATCCCGAAACAGCCATTGAAAACCCTATGAGGGTCGCTATGAGTCGACAGCACCTAACAACAACAACAACAACAATCCCTGGCTCATTTAAATTCCATTTTCATGCCAGTCTCAATTTAGAAATGTTCTCCAAACTTATCTGACCTAATATAATGCTATTTGTCATGGGCCCAACAGGCCCAACATCTCTAATAGTCTTATATATGCTCCTTTCTCTTGCAAAAGATTTTTTCCCCTTACCCTCTGCCTAATATTCTTGTACACTTCTTTATGATTACAATAACCTAAAAACAAAACCAAAAAGTATAAAGAACAATCCTTTGAAAGCTCTTTGTTGTTGCTAGGTGCTATCAAGTTGCATCCAACTCATAGCAACCCTGTGTACATCAGAAACACTCCCTGACACTGTACCATGCACACCATGTCCTTCTCTAGGGATTGGTCGCTCCTGACATGTCCAAAATACGTAAGATGCTGTCTCACCATCTTTGCTTTCAAGGAGCACTCTGGTTGCGCTTCCTCTAGGTCAGATCTGTTGGTTCTTTTGCAGTCCATGGAATATTCAGTATTCATCTCCAACACCGTAATTCAAAAGTATCAATTCTTTTCCTGTCTCAGGAGGCAGAAGCAGGAGGATCGAAGGTTTCAGACCAGAGGCAGCCTGTGCAACATAGTGAGACCCTGTCTCAAGATAAACAATAAAAAATGGGCTGAGGTATATCCCAGGGCTACTTCTTGTTGTTGTTTTGTTAGGTGCCATGGAGTCGGTATCTGACTCACAGCGACCCTACATACAAGTGAAACACTATTGTCAGTGCTTCTCTGCTATTCACAGGGTTTTCAATGGCTGATTGTTTATTGGGAGTGGGTTGCCAGGTCCTTCTCCCAAGCCTATGGCACCTGGTGTTCCCAGGTAGTCTCCCTTCCAAGTACTAACCAGGCCTGACCCTGCTTAGCTTCTGAGATCTGACAGGATGGGATTCCACGGTGGTAATAGCTGCAGGCAGTTTGAGCAAAGTATGTGCGAGGCCCTGGATTCATCCTTCAAGTACCACCAAATAAATAAATAACTTAGTTGGAAATCCATAATGCTGTATATTCTGGTAATATAATCAAGTGAGCTTCCTGCCGAAATAAACTAGTAACATGATATGATTCTGTCGGGTGGCATAAACAAATGGTTAAAATAGTCCAAAATGCCAAAACCAAACTGTGATAAACTGAATACAAAAGGCCTGAGTCAGGCCTGTAATTCTAGCAGTTGGGATATGGAGGCAGGATTCAGAGTTGAAGCTACATAGACCCTGTCTCAAAAAAAACAAGCAAAAAAAAAAAAAAGTGACTCTTGAGAGGATCACAGCCATTTCTTGGATGTGTACTATTCTATTCTTGAGTGTCTCTCTCTGTCTCCAAATGCCCACACTTAAACCTAAAGCATGTACTATAGCTTACCTCTGTTAGGTAGCTAGCTTAGACACTAGCATGCATTCTGGAGGAAAAGGGGACTGAAAACGACTCCTGTGTTTCCACCATGATGAGGAAGCCACATGCATCTCTGAGGACCTTGGAAGGACATTGTCAAGTGGCTTCCACACTCTACCCAAGGCCTAGAGCCATTTACAACAAAGACTCTAGGCACACATCACTCTAGGTGCCCAGAGCTGGGTGCCCAGGTTTGATGTCACACTGGGTAATCCCTAGTTTGAGTAAAACTAAAGGGAATATGCACCAACCCTCTTTCCCATTCCTCTCTCATTCTCTCTCTCTCTGCTCCTCTGCTCTTTTTTCTTCAGAACCACGTGCCTATCTCTCTCTTATCTTTGGGGACCATCACCTTCTGTCTATCCAAGGCATTTTTCCTTCTAAAAGTCTGCTAAACTTTCCTGTTCTCTGGCTTCTATACCTTCCCATAGGAAATAGAGACATCCTTATGCTGATTCACCCAGGAATGCAGGATTTTCCAGGTTCCTTTGCAGAGCTACCTAAGCTTCTCCAGGTGCCTCAATTTTCCCTGTAATTGTTCATTACAGGTGTACTATCTTTAATAAACCTATTTATACACTACTATAATTTCTGTATCGGGTATAAATTATTTTATATGCCAAATACAAGGACTGAGATTTTGTTGCCAGTTTCCAGGCCTGCAATCCAGACTCGCCTAGCTGTACTCCTCATGTCTCCCCAATAACACCTCTACTTAATAAACTTTGTTTAAAAAAAAAAGCACAATCCCCCTCCCAAATATTGATAAATTGAAAACAAAAAGCCAGGCACAGTTGTGCACACCTATAATCCCAGTGACTGGGGAGGCAGAGGTAGAAGGATCACAAGTTCAAGACCAGAGGCAGTCTGCATAATTTAGGGAGACTCTGTTTTAAAAATTAAAAAAAAAAAAAAAAAAAAGGTGGGGGCTGAGGGTGCAGCTCAGTGATACAGTACTTGCAAAGCAGGCAAGTGGGAGGCTCTGGGTTCAACCCCCAGTACTGCAAAAAAAGAAAGAAAAAAAAAAAAAAAAAGGAAGGAATACAAAAATAGCCAGTTGTTAAAGATTTCACGAACTGGCCTTCATCAACAACATAGTTCTACACTATATGTATTCAAAATCTTACCTGGCAAGAAGGGCAATCAAAAATCATTATTTAAAATGTGAGATATTATTTTCCAAAGTAGCAATTAAATACTAAATTACAGGTTTTACTGTTGAAGCAGAATGTGTTTTGTTTTCTGGTACTGGAGAGCTGAACCCAGAGCCTTGCACATCCTTTGCAAGTGCTCTGCCACTGAGCTTCACCTGTACTTTTTGTCTTGAGACAGGGTCTCCCTAAATTGCCTCTGGCCTCAAATTTATAATCCTCTGCCTCCTGAGTCTCTGGGATTGTACCCATGTACCACCACACCTAGCCTGCATGCGGAATGTGTTTTCATGGTTTGCAAGTACTATGTATTTCTTTCTTTTCAGCTTGCATGCTTTGCAAGTGCTAGTACTATGTATTTCTTGTTGTTATGTTGTTAGGTGCCGTCCAGTCGGTATCCGACTCATAGCGACCCTCTGCACAACAGGAGAAACACTATTGTCAGTACTTCTCTGCTGTTCATAGGGTTTTCAATGGCAGATTGATTTTTGGGAGGAGGTTGCCAGGTCCTTCTCCCAAGCCTACAGCACCTGGTGTTTCCAGGCGGTCTCCCATCCAGGTACTAACCAGGCCCGACCCTGCTTAGCTTCCGAGATCTGAGGGGATCAGATTCCAGAGGGCTACAGCTGCAGGCCATGTATTTCTTAGCTTACTGAAAATTCAAAGTGCACATTATATAGTAACATGAACTGGAAATACCTCCTAAAAACAGTAATTTTTAACGCAAATATGCAATGGAAGATCAGTTTACTACAAATCAACAACTCAAGGCAACAGGAAACCAAGATATTCTAATGGTTTTATTTTGGATATTTATATTTGTCATTTCCAAACGGTCATAGCTCAGCTAAAAGTAGGCATCAAAGCAACATGTCAATTTTTTTCTTCTTTCACATTGTAATACAAGTTGTACTGTAGCACTATGACAAAAAATAAATCAAAATATTGAAATTTATCTACCTGAAAATTGTGGTATAAATATAAATGTTGCATACAGAACTAAAAAGGTAAATTTGGATCTATCCATTTTTGTGTAAGGCTAGAAAGATAAAGCTGAATGAATTTGGTATCCAGGGATATTTATCATATAAACAAGACATTTTTATGGCTTTCTCTCTCAAATAGGAGGATTGTTTTCTTTTTTTAAGGTGGATATATTTTCATCTCAGGTAGAGTGCTACTCTGCACTCTCTGAGGCCCTGGG
The DNA here is from genome assembly GCA_007922755.1 of Pedetes capensis. Taxonomy (NCBI): domain Eukaryota; kingdom Metazoa; phylum Chordata; class Mammalia; order Rodentia; family Pedetidae; genus Pedetes; species Pedetes capensis. The sequence goes on from VMDO01004378.1 coordinate 63,335, forward strand.
TTTGATCCCCAGCCTTGCAAAAATGGGAGAAGGACCTGGCAACCCACTTCTGAAACAATCTGCCATCAAAAACTCTTATGAATAGCAGAGAAGCACTGACATAGTGCTGGGCATGCCACAGTGTCAGTGAATGTTTCCTTCTGTTGTGCACAGGGTTGCTATGAATTGTACCCTACTCGACAGCACCTAACACCACAACAAACATATTTTCATCAAAAAGGATGCACAAGGTCGAGTATGCAGTTCAGTGGTAGACAGCTTGCCTAGCAAGTGAGAGGCCCTGGTTCAATCTGCAGCAACCTCCTCCCTCCAAAAAGAAGATGCACAAGAAAAAATAAAGTGATAACAATGTATTTTTTGTTGATTTAAGTATAAAGAAGAAATTATTAAATAATAGCAGTAGCTTCACTATGGAGACCTATAAGTCAGGGACTTTACTAAGGGCTTTCCTTCTGTTAATGTACCTCCCTTACTCTGTATGCGTGTGTGTGTGTGTGTGTGTGTGTATACATACATACATATATATATATATATATATATATATATATATGAATTTTTTTTTTTGCCAGTACTGGGTAGCCAAACCCAGGGATTCACGCATCCTTTGCAAGTACTCTATCACTGAGCTGCACCCACAACCCCTTTTTCTTTTTTATCTTGAGAAAGGGTCCTACTAAATTGCTCAGGCTGCTTCCAGCCTCGAACTCCCAATCCTCTTGCCTCTGCCTACCAAATTGCTGGGATTACAGGTGGGCGCCACTGTGCCCAACACTTTCTCACAAATTTAAGGTACTACTATAATTACCAACATTTTACAGATGAGGAAACAGAGGTTTAGAGAGGCCAATTTGATCAAGGCCACACTTTGTAAGCAGGGGAGCCAGGATTCAAACCTAGGTAGTGCCATGCACAGTGGCACACACTTGTAGTCCCAGTTACTTAGGAAGATGAGGCAGGAAGTTTGCTTGTGCCCAAGAGTTCAAGGCCGCTCTGGGCAGCATAGCAAAAAATAATAATAAAAATGAAAGACATAATCTTTCAAACCTTTAAAGGATTATTGATCTTGAGGGATTGTCTTGTCTTGTTGTGTTTTTTTGTTTGTTTTTGTTGAGAGACAGGGTCTCATTGTGTAGCACAAGCTGGCCTGGAACTTGCCATGTAGACAAGGCTGGCCTTGAACTCACATTAATATTCCTGCCTTAACCTCCCCAGTGCTGGGAGTACAGGCATGGGCCACAATGCTTGGTTCATATTATTGATCTTGAAAGATTACAATTAGGAATGCATTGCCTCTCAAGACAAAATCATGCATTCTTTCACCACAGTAAGAAGAAAACTGCATAAAATCAATGGACACGTATCAAATAAAGAGTTTCATACTCCTTCCTATTTCCTATCAAATGGAGTATCCAAAAAATGTGCAGCTAGTTTTGTTTCATTTTGTTTCAGTACTAAGAAGTTGAATGCAGGGCCTTATACATGCTAGGCAAGTGCTCTGTCCCACACTGGCAACCCCTTTTATTTTTTGAGACAGAATCTCACTAAGGTACGCAGGCTGCCTCTACCTTCAGACTTATGACCCTCCTGCCTCTGCCTCCTAAGTGGCTGGGCCTACAGGCACCACATCTGACTCCTGCAGTTAGTTTTTGCACTATTACAGCCAGAACTGAGATGATTACCCCTTAGCCAAGTTTCCAATATCAGTGTTTGGGCCCATGACCATATCGAATAACAGTTCTCCCCTATTTTTCACCACTGATGAACAAGTTTCTCTATTTATAAAAGCCTAAAAAGGAAGCATGACCCCTAAAATGTAGAAATATGCACCCATTATGTGTTGTCTTTTTTTTTTTTTTTCCGGTACTGGGGGTTGAATCCAGGGCCTTGCACTTGCATTCTTTGCAAGTGCTGGACCACTGAGCTGCACCTCCAGCCCATTTTTTTTGTTTGTTTTTAACTTTTTTGAGACAGGGTCTCGCCAAATAATGAAGACTGCCTCTGGTCTCGAACTTGCGATCCTCCTGTCTCCGCCCCCTGAGCAGCTGGGATTACAGGCGTGTGCCACCTTGTCCATCTTTGTCTTTATTTGATAAAAATATGAGTCTTTTCCCTGGAAAAAGGCTCACAAAACCTCAGCATGTCTTGCTTAAGAAAAATAGACCACACATGGGCTGTCACTCTCTTCCACTTCCTGAGTAGGAAAAGTCTTTACGAAGCAGTGTCAGAGAAGTCTCAAGTTCTAGGTAGGAGAGTTTCTTAATGTCAGGCTCATCTGAATTCTCTCTCATACAAGCAGGTACCATAGTACAATTTCTTGGCTATTTTTCCATTTATGATCAACCATTATGGATAAATGCACTGTTTCAGACTAATGAGAGAACCTGTAAGCCAAGTAAAACTAAAAGACATAATATGCTCTTCAAATGCAGGGAAAAAAGTGTGAGAACTGTAAAAACTAGCATATTCAACCCAAGCACAAGAACTTACATGGCAGTCAAGCCCACATTAATAAAAGGAAATGTACCATAATTACATCAGCTAACCCAGTATGTTTTCACTTTAAATGTATTCAAAAATTATCTTGTACTCAATATGCCTCTGTTACAGGTCAGAATTCAATACAAGAGAATAGGGAATAAGCTTTTAGGTAAGTAACGACTCAACAATGAGCACAAATAAGTTACCTATCACTAGTGGCAACTAGTGGCAAAATATAGGGGAAAATTATAGTAAAATTTCACATTTTATCACTTAATTACTCCAATAACTTGCCATGGGCTGAACACATGCTCTAGAGGTAAAGTTTAAATTAATCCCCAGCATTTGAGATGTAAATTAATCATTCCTATTACTTTCAGCCCAAAAGGAAAGAAGACATTAAATTGAAGTTTAATGGAATAACATTCACAACATGGTTATTGGAAATTGGACCAGAAATCTTGAAGAAAATGACTTAGTTTCTACTGCAATGAATGCCAGTGATAAAAAGAATCATCTAGATTTGAGCTGTGACAATGGCTTTCTGGCTTGGAGTATCATATACCTAGCTTTATTAATGATTACTTCTAGGTTTTAAGACAGATCAATAAATACACATGATATGGTACTTCAGTTCCACTAAACTTCTATGCTTAATTACCACCTGTTTACCAGTATTCATTGGTAACATTATATTACTTTTTAGTTATGTGACACTATTTCTATTTAAGGTGGTGGTGGTTGTTAGGTGCCGTTGAGTCAGGTCCGACTCATAGCAACCCTGTGTACAACAGAAGAAAACACTCTCCGACACTGTGCCATGTCCAGCACTATTGTCAGTGCTTCTCTGCTATTCATAGGGTGTTCAATGGCAGACTTGTTCAGGAGTGGTTTGCCATGTCCTTCTCTCTAAGCTACAGTACCTGGTATTCCCAAGGAGGTCTCCCACCCAAGGACTAACTAGGCAACCTTGCTTAGCTTCCAAGATTAGGCAGGATCAGATGGCAGGGTGCTATGGCTGGAGACCCTATTCAAGGTTAGTATAATATTATTGCATATCAGAACTAAAAACTTAATTTCACATTATAATAAACTATATTCACTTAAAATAATAGTTGTGTAACAAACTTATGACATAAAATAATTTTTCCCCCAAATTTCTTCTGTAAAATTGCAATGCAGTATGTTTATAAATACCCTTGTGTACATCGCAGGAAATACTCTTTCAGGAAAACACTTACATTTGAATTTTTAGTCTGCTCTTTCTTGGCTTTGTTGCCATTTAATTTCTAATTTTGATATTTCTAACTTGATATATTAGTTTTTAGCTGGTGAAAAAAATTAATGGGATATAAGATCTTTGCCCAAGTAAATAAGAAAACCAGTTGGTTTTTTTTTTTTTTTTTTCGGTACTGGGGGTTGGACCCAGGGCCTCGTGCTTGCATGCTCTGCAAGTGCTAAACCACTGAGCTGCACCCCCATCCCTTTTTATTTTTTTGATTTTTGAGACAGGGTCTCGCTAAATTACGCAGACTGCCTCTGGTCCCAAACTTGCGATCCTCCTGCCTCCACCTCTCGAGCCGCTGGGATTACAGGCGTGTGCCACTGTGCCCAAATTTTTTTTTTTTTTTTTGGAGAGAGAGTCTTGCTATGTAGCCTAGGCTGGCCTTGAACTCACCATCCTCTTGTCCAGCCTGCCAAGTGCTAGTTCCATACTCAGCTTAGTTGCATTCTTCATGTAATTATTTTGCAAAGATATTTTGGCTTATAAGAACTGTTTAAGACACTTGGGTCATAAAAACTATTTTTGTCACAAAAATTATTTGACTTTTTCTTCCTACTACAAATAAATCCTTTGCTCAAAATCAGTTCATCCTCATTCAAAATATATTGTTACAACATATCTATTATCTTCATATCAACAATAAATAAGCATAGCAGTTCGATCATTTTCAAATAACTTCATACTTTATTTAAAAGTCATTGTTCTAGACAGGTGCTACAGTGCCCAGATGCATACCTGTAGTTCCGTCTACTCAGAAGGCTAAGGCAGAAGAATCACATGACCTAGGAGTTTGGGACTGGCCTGGACAACTTAGCAAGACATTTTCTCTTAAAAACAACAAAAAGAACCATCGTTCTACATTAACTGCAGCAATCCAAGGTAACCAATAATAAGATCAACCTTGTCATGGTTTCAGTATTTTTAATATATAATTGTTGTTGTTGTTGTTAGGTGCCGTCGAGTCAGTATCCGACTCATAGCGACCCTCTGTACAAGAGGGGAAACACTATTGTCAGTGCTTCTCTGCTGTTCATAGGGTTTTCAATAGCAGATTGATTTTTGGGAGGGGGTTGCCAGGTCCTTCTCCCAAGCCTACAGCTTCTGGTGTTCCCGGGCTGTCACCCATCCAGGTACTAACCAGGCCTGACCCTGCTTAGCTTCCGAGATCTGACGGGATCGGATGCCACAGGGCTACAGCTGCAGGCTAATATATAATAGTGATAGCCTAATAATTTAGAATTATTTTCCCATTAGCAAGTTTATATATTAGCTATTATCATGGCATAACATTTTCTTCAGGTAGTGTGTAAGAAATATAAAAATGGCTTCAAAAAAAATGAAGGACTGCTCCTAAAGGCTCCAAAAATAGGCTTAAAAGGCAAGTGTACGAAACGTCATACACTGTGAACTGTAACCAAATTTTCAATTATGATTTAAATAGTGGAGCTAATATTTTCTATGGAAAATTATTTTAATTATTCTAAGATAAATAAAAATTCCTATACTCATGGTTAAATCATTGTAACATTATTTCCCATTAAAGGTATATTTTCAGACATAGTTTTATATGACATGGATCTACAAGCTTTTGCCTACCTTCCAGGTGATATAGTCACTTTAAACCATTAAGAAAGTTAACAACCCCTGAACTTATAACCACTTTGAAGTTTATTTTACAGCACTTTTATTGAGACATCATGTAATTTACTGACCAGGACTGTTTATAAATGTAATGCTTGGCCTTTGAGACAATTAAAAACCTTTAAGTACTAAAATTTTACATCATGATTTGTTTAACTTAAGAAAGAAATGTTATGATGGTAATAACTAAAAGAAGAAAATTTGAAGCAGAAATATAATAATTTCCACAAAAAACAAATACTCCTTCCTTATATCAAAAGAAAGGGAAGGAAGAAAGAAAAAAGAAAAGGAAAAGGAAAGGGGGGGGAAGTATAGAAAAAAGAAAGAGGATAAGATAGGCAAGAAAAATACTCTTTTTTCCTCCATTTTCAAAAAGGAAGGAAACTGTGAGGTCTCAGCAAATAATGTAATCAACCAAGTCAGTTTATATTAAGGCATCTTCTTTACATATTATTGAATCCCATCATGCCTTTCATATTGCCAGCAGCACCCTGCTGAAACTGCCTCATCATTGACTGAAGTCCTGCCATGCCACCTAAAGTGAAAGTAGAGTAAAAATAGATAATTATTAAGCACAATTCAAAATACTTATTACTTTTGTCTAGCAAGTACTTTAACCTCTAAAAACTACTGAGTTCTAACTGCAATTTAGTCATTAACCTTAAAGAATATAACAACTAAAATTCTGTATAATCATAAGTATCCACATATATAAAAGATGATGAATAATGTACGTCTCATCAAGTCATCGTGCGGAATGAGAGACAAGATCTTAGAACAGTACCTATCACACAATCAGTAAATCTGAACAAAACATTCTATTCTGGGAGATCAATTCTTATATGTAAAATTGTTGTTGTTAGGTGCCACAGAGTCAGGTCCAACTCATAGCAACACTATGTACAACAGAATGAAACATTCCCTGACACTGTGCTATGCCCAGCACTATGTCAGTGCTTCTCTGTTATTCATTATTCTAAGGTAGTGTGTAAGAGTTTTCTAAGGTAGTGTGTTACAAGGTTTTCAAACACTGATTATTTGGAGAGTGGGTTGCCAGGTCCTTCTCCCATTTTTGCAGTGCTGGGGATCAAATTCAGGACTTCAGAGCATGTAGAACAGCAGTCTACCAACTGAGCTAAACTCCATCCCCATAAACAGAATTGTTGATGTTGTCAATGGCTGGTTGTTTTTTGGGAGTAGGCTGCGAGGTCCTTCTCCCAACCCTATATATAGCACCTGGTATTCCAAGGCAGTCTCCCATTCTAGTACTAACCAGGCCTGCTTAGCTTCCAAGATCTGACAGGATCAGATGCCAGGTTGCTATGGCTGAAGCTAAATAGTATTAAGTTGCATAAAAAATAAACATGGGGTTATTTCAAAGGACTTAGAGGAAGAAAAGAATTCATCACTTAGCAAACATCTACTATATGCCCAAAATTGTAATAAATGCTTTCATATATAATAGCTCATTTAATTGTCTCAGTTTCCTGATGAGATATTCTATTTTATAAAAGGGGAAAGTGAGGTTTAGAAAGTGTTTTTTGCTTGTTTTATTTTTTTGTTTTTTGAGACAGGGTCTCACCATGTACCCCAAAATAGCCTCAAACTCATGATCCTCCTGCCTTATCTCCTGAGTGCTAGGATTACAGGCATATGTCACCACACCTGGTTGAGGTTTATAAAGTTTAAGCAACTTTTCAAAGGTTACACAGTAAAGTGGAACTGGGATTCAAAATCTTTATGTAATTTCCAAATTCCATCACTGAAAATATCCAGTTCCAAAATAAGGCAACAGGTCACAAGAAGAAATATTAAGAAAAGATAATTAAATAGCTTGCTCAAAATCACACAGGTGGTAGCAGAGGAATAAATAAAACTTCAGCTTATCTGGAGCTATTAACTATTTAGGATTCAGATGGCCATTTCCCTCAAACCACATATCTTTTGAACAGATTTTCATAATATCACAACAGAAAGCTTATCATTAAAACACAACCCTCAAGCCAGGAGTGGTGGCACATACTTGTAATCCCAGCACTTGAGGCTGAGGCAGGAGCATCAAGTCAAATTCAAGTCCAGCATGGGCTATACACAGTGAGTTCCAGGACAGCCTAGGCTACACAGCCTAGGCTATCTCCAAAAACAGAAACAAAAACAAACCCAAAAAACCTCCCAACCCTCATCAATTAAACTGTGTATTAACAACTGACAACAACTTTGTATTTACCCATGTGATGAAGAACTCTTGGATCCATCATTTTGGCCATTTGTTGGTTCAATTTTGCCATCTGTGACTGGCTCACATTCTTAGACATGTCACCACCTGAAGAAGACACAAAGTATTTGAATCAGTATAGGATGTAATACAATCAGGTATCATGGAAAGCTTGAAGAAATGAGTAAATATATACAAAAAATTCACCTATAATCTTATCACCCTAAAATAATTATTTCTATTTCTACATAATCCTCACCAATCTTTATCTTAATAACATTTGAGGAAAAAGAAGTAAAATTCTCTATATAGGATCACTTAAAGGATTTTCTTAAAGCTGATTTTTGGGAGGGTTGGGGTTGAGACAGGGTCTCACTATATATCCCTGGCTGACCTGGAACTATGTAGTCCAGGCTGGCCTTGAACTTGTGGTGATCTGCCTACTAGGATTATAGATGTGTATCACAATGCCCAGCAGTTAGCTATGATTTTTTTCTACTACATTAAGTTATACCTGTGAGTAAATCACTATAAGCAAATCTGCATTTAATGGTTATTATCAGTAAGCTACAATAACAATTGCTTAGGAGTGATATGAGGGAAGACTGAACAAAAAGCTGAATTTACTAATATGGCCCTACTATGACCCTAATATGGCCTTGAACTCTTAATCCTCTGCCCCAGCCTCAAGTACTAAGATTACAGGCTTGCATCACCACATCCTATTGAGTATCTGTAGTCTTAAGAGACAAGAAGCAAAAGATAACATTCAAACAGTAATGAATACATAGAAGTGCTTCAGCAAAATTACTTCAAAGGAACATAAACTATGGTAATTCTCAGGAGCATTAGAAAAGTGAAAATCACAGCTGCCTCTGATACTCTGATCAAAGCTGGATAATTGAAATAAATTATGTGAATTAAGACTATGAATGAAGGAGGAGATATGTTTTTGCTTTTTTTTTTTTCCTGCAGTACTGCAAGGTTAAACCCACTACTTCATGGATACTAGGCAAGTGTTCTACCACTGGGCTACAACCCTAGACCCTTCTATTGTTTTTTATTTTGAGATAGGTTCTTGCTAAGTTGAGCAGGTTACCTTTGGCCTCAAACTTGTGATCTTCCTGCTTCATCCTCCCAAGACACTGGATTACAAGTATGCACCACAGAGACCATGAAGATATGTTTTTATGATGAGATATATGATAAAAATATGTGAAAAGATTCATTAGTAATAAATCTGTTGTTGTTGTTAGGTGATGTCAAGTTGGTGTCCAACTCATAGCGACCTGATGTACAACAGGCGAAACACTATTGCCCTGCTTCTCTGCTGTTCATAGGGTTTTCAATGGCAGACTGATTTTTGGGAGTGGGTTGCCGGGTCCTTCTCCCAAGCCTACGGTATCTGGTGTTCCCAGGTGGTCTCCCATCCAAGTACTAACCAGGCCCAACCCTGCTTAGCTTCCGAGATCTAACTGGACTGGATACCACAGCTGCAGGCAATAAAATACATAAAATAAATCTGTAGAAGATGTGAATTCCATGTTTATTGATGATCTGTCTTGTTTATCAGTACTTGAAACTTTAAAAAATTATTGGGGATTTGGTGTGACAAGGATGTGTGCATATCCACTGCCCACTATATCTTGGTTGTGCCTTTATTAAGGAATCAGTGCTTAAATAAGATCTGAGTAATGGACCTGCAGTAGTTCTATTATAATAGGGTTGCTTGAGAAAGATGTTAAATTGACATAATACGTTCATTAAGCAATATATGAAACAGTATAGGATGCTGGGAATTATAACCAATTTTAAATATGTTTGTCTGACTTTTGTCCCTTATCACAAAAGAGAAAATAAGATACAGCGAGCAGGAAAATAAATGAAATATTAAAGACAAAAGGCAAATACAACCTGTAATCCTAGTAGTCAGGAGACAGAGGCAAGAGGATCTCAAGTTTGAAGCCAGCATGGGATAAATAATGAGATTTTATCTTAAAAAAATTTTTTTAAGGAAATTAAAAGTATCTGTAAATACTCATTCTTTTTAGAAGCAAATCATCTTTGGAGCCTGTCTAATCAATATTGTTTTAAAATAAATTATTTTTATACAAAGTAATTTTTAAAAATATTAGAATAATTGGTAAACTCTTTGGAAAAACAAACATCTTTTTACCTCGTACAATATACAAAAACATACATTCCAGTTGAGATAAAAAGTCAATAAATAAATAAATCCTGGCTGGGAATATAAATGAGGGGTAGAGCAACTGCCTAGCATGCATGAGGCCATGGGTTTGATTCCTAGCTCTGCTAAATAAATAAATAAATAAATAAAACCAGTGGAAGAAAATATAGGTGACCTCTGTGGTATCAGCATGGAGCAGGCTTTCATGAAGAAGTCAGAGGGGAAAAAGAGAAATAGGCTTGGCTTCATTACAAATTGAAACTTCGCTGGGCCCTTTGATACACATCTGCAATCCCAGCCGCTCAGGAGACTGAGGTGGGAGGATCACAAATTCAAGGCCAAAGGCAGCCTGTGCAACTTCCTGAGACCCTGTCTCAAGATAAAAAATGAAAATGGGGTTAGAGGTGAAGATTAATTCTGTACTGGGAAAAAAAAGAAAAAACAGGAACTTTTTGGGAGTATGGGTAGGGTGCTAGTGATCAAACCCATTTTCTTGAGCATGCTAGACAAGTACTCTACCACTGAGCCCTAAAAATGGAAATTTCTGTTTATTATAAAATATAAACAAAAGACACAAATGAAAAAACTGGGGGAAAATATTTGTAGATGCAAAGCAAGGATTTTAAAGAGTTGTTACAGAGCAATAAGGGGTTTATAAAAAACTGAATGGACAAGAAACATGAAGAAGTGATGCGTGAAGGAAATTCAAATCTGTATGTGCACAGAAAAATTTACACTTAACTAGTAATAAAAAAATCTAGCACATATTGAAAAAACATTTGAGCATTAAATTAGAAATTATATTAAAGAATTTTTTAGCATCTACTAAGTTTCTGATCAGGGCCTGCATCTATAGCCCTGTGGCTTCCGATCCTATCAGATCTCGGAAGCTAAGAAGGGTTGGGCCTGGTTAGTACTTGGATGGGAGACCACCTGGGAACACCAGATACTGTAGGCTTGGGAGAAGGACCCAGGAACCCACTCCCAATATCAATCCCAAATATCAATCTGCCATTGTAAACCCTATGAACAGCAGAACCAGCACTGACAATAGTGTTTCACCTGTTGTTTGTAGGGTCGCTCTATGAGTTAGATGCTGACTTGACAGCACCTAACAACAAGAAGAAGCTTCTGATCAAAGTAGACAAAATCCCTGGCTTCATAGGATTGCCAAGAAACCGACGGTGGCCAAGAACAGTAGTTCACGCCTGTAGTACTAGTGACTCAAGAGGTGGAGTCAGAAGGATCGTGAGGCAACCTGTCAGTAACTTATTAAAACTCTGTTTCAAGATAAGAATTAAAAAATGGCTAGGCATGCAGCCCAGTGGTACACCACTTGCAAAGTATGTGCAAGGCCCTGGTCTCAACCTCCATGTACCAGGAAAAAAAAAAAGAAAGAAAGAAAAACAAAGCTGGTAACTGATACAGAAGCAGATGAGTCAGCCTAAGTGTCCAACAAGAGAAGTTACATTAAACAAAAATACATAGACCGGTGTGGCCTGCAATCCCAGCACTGAGGAGGCTGAGGCAAGAGGACAGCAAGTTCAAGGTCTAACCTACATAGCAAGATGCTGTCTCAAAATAACAAAAACAAAATTCAGCCAACCCCAAAGACACATGCATAAGTGGAATAATAGCAGTGATTAAACATCATATTTCAAAGAATATTTGGCAATATATAAAAATAATCATGATTTATTGGAAGAAAATAGTTATATCAACTATTATTTCTGACAGAATCTGCAGAGTATATTTTTAATATTTTTAATATTTTCCTATATTCTCTAAATTTTCTATATTACATGTTCATAACATACAATTAAGTTTGTTTTTCCTCAATATTAATGTCTATTGCCTTGAATATGAAAACAGATAAATCATACATCACCTAAATCCTAGGTAGTACTTGACTATAACGTGAAAATCAGGCTACGTTTTTTTTTTTTTTTTTTTTTTTTTCCCTGTACTGGAGGTTGAACCCAGGGCCTTGCACTTGGCATGCTTTGCAAGTACTATACCACTGAGCTGCACTCCCAGCCCATTTTTTTTTTACTTTTTTTTTTTTGTGGTACTGGGGGTTGAACCCAGGGCTTCACGCTTGCATGCTCTGCAAGTGCTAGACCACTGAGCTGCACCCCAGCCCATTTTTTGTTTACTTTTTTTGAGACAGGGTCTCGCTAAATTACGCAGACTGCCTCTGGTCTCGAACTTGCGATCCTCCTGCCTCCGCCTCCCAAGCTACTGGGATTACAGGTGTGCGCCATCGTGCCCAGCTCTGTTTTTTTTTACTTTTTGAGACCAGGTCTCACTAAATTACACAGACTGCCTCTAGTCTCGAACTTGCAATCCTCCTTCCCCTGCCTCCCAAGTCACTGGGATTACAGGTATGCACCACTGTACCTGGCTTCAGGCTATCTTTTTTTGTTGCTTCAGGATTGGGGATTGAACCCAGGGTCTCACACATACTACACACTACCACTGAACTAATCCCCAACCCCTATAACATGTAATTCAGCAGTGAATTTTCCAATATTGGTAGTATTCCTTGACTTTAATTGCTCAACTTCCTTCTCTTCAGTCAATTAATGATAGCTTGTTTTTCTTACCTTTGAAAAGTCCTTTAATACCTCCCATCTTTTTTACCATCTGTGCAAACTTAGTATACTGTGTCAAAAGTTCTTGAACATCTCTGGTTGACACACCTGATCCTCTTGCTACTCTTTGGATTCTTCCTGGTTGCTTACTAAAAACCTTGGCACCATCTGTACTGTCCAGTTCTGTAGGCAAAAGTCAATTACTTTTACTTATACACAGTTATCATTCACCATCAAAACAGTTATGTGCAAACAGGAAATATATAACTTCATGGAACCTTGCATAGTTTTTGTTTGAGATAGTCTCACTATGTAGAACCACTATGTACCATGCCAGCTGGCCTCTAACTCATAATCTTCCTGCCTCCACTTCCCAAGTGCTAGGATTACAGGTGTACACTACCATACCCACCTGCAGTACACTACCACTTTTGAAGAGGTAACTTTCAGTTTTCTCTTTGTATACTATGATATATCTTACACACAGAAAACAGGTATAATCCATAGTCAAACCACTATATAAACTTAGAGACTTAAAGTTATCATCCACCAGGTTTGCTTCAGGTTTTTAAAATTTAAATATGACATATATTGAAAAGAATATAGTATTCATAAGCTATAGAAACAAAAAAGCAAAATCATATACTTTACCTACAGTTTAAACAGAACATTCTGAGAACCTCTGAAACTCCAGGCCCACCATTTCTGTATCTCATATGTCCACTCTGCATGCTTTCTACACACCAGATGTAAATGGTAAATTTCAAAAAATAATAGAGATGCATATCTTTTTGTGTGTGTGTGTGGTACTGGGGATTGAACCCAGGGCCTTGCGCCTGCATGCTCTGCAAGTGCTGCACCGCTGAGCTGCACCCTCAGTCCATTTTTTTAGTTTTTGAGACAGGGTCTCGCTAAATTATGCAAACTGCCTCTGGTCTCGAACTTGCAATCCTCCCACCTCTGCCTCCCAAGCCGCTGGGATTACAGGCGTGCGCCACCGCACCCGGCCAGAGGTGCATATCTTAATTCTACTCTAAATAAGTACTAACCTTTAATCCATAAATTTAGGCTTAGTGAGCCAGCAGTAGGAAGTAGGTTCTATCTATAATCAATGGAAAAATTATTCTATTTATTATAATCAAGTAATTACTATTAGGAGTAGTATCCTTTCTGTAATGAATAACGAGTTAATTGTCTCTAGCTTTTTGATCACTCAGAATGTAGCTTGCAGTTCTGGGTTTTTTGTTTTTTTTCCCCCTTTGGAGGCACTGAAGGGCTGAATTCAGGGCTTTGTACATACTTTGCAAGCACTCTACTACTGAGCTGCACTCTTAGCGTTTTTTTTTTTTTTTTTTTTTTTGGTGGTACTGGTGGTTGAACTCAGGGCCTCGCGCTTGCATGCTCTGCAAGTACCCTCAGCCCTTTTTATTTTTTATCTTGAGACAGGGTCTCGCTAAATTATATAAACTGCCTCTTGCCTCAGAACTTGTGATCCTCTTGCCTCTGTCTCCTGAGTTGCTAGGATAATAGGTGTGCCCCATTGCACCCAGCCACCTTCTAGCTTTAGTTGTATATAATCTCTGGAACGGGATGGACTTTAGTCAAAATTTATACTACATCTGCACTTTCTATAACATTTCCCAAATAAGTGGTTCGGTCTTGATACATCCAGAACAGATAATACATTATCAAAAATAAGGAAGTCTATGCCATTTTGTTATATCTGTAATTATGAAAACTCCTTTCATATACTAAGTGGAAATATATCTGCCTGGCACTTCTATTCCTATTTGTGTGTGTGTCTCCTTGCCAGCCATAAAAATACAGCTTCCAGATGCTTGAGAGCCACCACGTTTCCTAGTCAGGCAGTGCCTGACAATGTGGACTCTCAAGCAGAATGCTTAGGTTGAAGCCCAGCCTCTCTACTCTGCAGTCACCCTGGGCAAGCTACTCAACTTGCCTGTACCTCAGTTTCCTAATTTGAAAAATCATATAGGTTAAGGTGGCCATGTTTGAGGGAATTCAATATCAAATTTTCTTTATAAATGAAGGCAGAGGAGAGGTCAAGCTAGGCAAATACTACAGACAACCTAAGAAGGAATGACAAATGTTCAGTATACCTGCAGGCCAGAATAAAAAAAGTATGCTAAAAACCTGGGGAGAAAAATAATGAAGGGATCATAGAATTGCCTTTTTATGAGGGAGGACCACATAAAGGACCTAAAGATACTAGAGTTAGTGATAATATAGGACGGACGATATAGGTGGCATATGTCTGAGAAGACTGAAACCTTGAGAGCTTCAGAGTAAAAGAAGTTTGTAAACATTACTTCAGCTATCTTTCTCTGTTATTATTAGGTGCTGTTGAGCCAGGTCCAACTCATAGCAACCCTATGTATAACAGAATGAAACACTCCTGAACTCTGTGCCATGCCTAGCACTGTGTCAGTGCTTCTCTGCTATTCGTAGTGTTTTCAGTGGTGTATTGTTTTGGGAGTGGATTGGCACATCCTTTTCCCATTTTTGCAGCACTGGGGATCGAACCCAAGGCCTCAAAGAGCATAGAGCAAGCACTCTACCAACTGAACTGAACCCCAGCCTTGAAACAATCCCAGAACAATCAAACTCCATGAATTGTAGAGAAGTAATGACATAGTACCAGGCATGGCACAGTGTCGGGGAGTGTTTCATTCTGTTGTACACAGGGTTGCTATGAGTCAGACCCAACTTGATGGCACCTAACAGCAACAATCTTTCTCTTACAGACCTCTAAAGTACACTGACATATAAACACTTTCTATAAACAAACATTTAACTTAGGAGGGTTCTTTCCTTAGAACTTATGTGGAAAATCACGGTTCTAAACATTTCTCTCAATGATGAAATCAATCCAACAGTCATAACCCTTTGAATAACAGCTTTCAAGTTACTATAATCTAAAAATAAATATATGGATTAGGGAATATAACCCAAATACACATATGAGTTTTACTACATACCCTGAAAGTTGATAAAAATATAACCAAAAGTGATGTAATAGTTGCATAATGGAAAAGGCCAATGCTGTATTTCTCTGTACCCCACCATCATTTACCAAAAAAGGGAGAAAAAATAATATCTGTCTTTCTCTCTCTCTCTCTCTCTCTTTTTTGTGATATGGTGATATGGAGTATTGAATCCAGGGCCTCACACATGCCTTTTTGCAAGCAATCTTGAGCAGCAACACCAGCCCAGTTTCTACTTTCTATTTTTGAGAGAGGGTCTTGCTAAGTTATGCACCCTACCTCTAGCCTTCAACTATACAATGTTCCTGCCTCCAACTCTGAAGTAGCTGGGCAATTACAGGTGTGTGCTGCCAAAACTAGCTTATTTATTTATTTATTTATTTATTTATTTTGAACAAGGTCTCATAGCCCATACTGGCCTGGAACTCTCCATGTAGCTATGCTGGCCTTGAACTTGCAATCTTCTTCCCTCAACCTCCCATGTGCTGTGAATACAGGCATGTACCATTGTGTCTAGCTAAAAATAATCTTTTAGTCTAAATCTCCCCATCTTATCCATTAGAAATTTTCAACTTACTTGTATTCAGAATACTGTCTCCTGGGTCAAGTAATCTACCATCTTACCTTGGTCATTCATACTATCCATTATTGTCATTAATTTCTTTAGCCTTGCCATCGACTCTTGTTCATTTCCTTTGCTCATAAAATCTGTTCCAAAACCAGGAATCATACCCTAAAGCAGATTTAAACATGTAGTCATTAATAGCTTAATAATTGTTCAGAATGTCCATTTTAAATACTAGCTTTAATACTAAGATTTTTTTTCTTCTCCTTTTATTGGTAAATGTTGGTGGGAATACAAAGTCTTAAAAGATCTACTTTTACTCAAATAATTAAAGCAAGTATATCATTTCTTAGACATTTTACCACAAAGAAACAAAAACACATTATATACATGTATGAAAATGTCATGATGAAACCATTAATCTGTGCAATTAATTCATGCTAATAAAAACACAAAATTAAAAAAATTATAAAAAAGGTATAAAGAAACTTCAGAAACATGTAAGGATAACTAACCAAGATCTGGCTGAAGGGGCCCATTTTCATGATATTTTGAAATTGTTCATACATGTCTCGCAATGTAAACTGACCTGAAATACAATATGAATTATTCAGATATATTAGAAAAGTACATTTCCATTCAATAAATCTACTCTTTTCCTTAATCATAGATTGATCGAAGCACACTTATAAAATATCCAATCAACAAATATTCACTGAGCAGTTACATGTGCAAGATGACAGGATGAAAGCTATAGAAAATAATAGGCATATAGACATTCTATCCCAGAGAAACTGACATTCTAGGAGAGAAGATGAATATATAAAGATATATAGGAAACATGAAAACAAAGCACACCAACTATACCTACTAGGACTAAAAGTAAAAGGCTCAACAACACCAAATGTTAAAGATGTGGAAAACTAAAACTCCATATATTGCTGATAAGAATGTAAAACCGCAAAAATATTTAGTTTCTTCAATAATTTAGCGGTCCATGAACAGGAAAATGGACAGACTGTGAATGAAATACTACTCAGCAATTAAAAAAAAGCTACAGATACATAAAACTGCATAGATAATTATCAAAAATATTATGCTGATAGGCATGGTAGTGTACACCTGTAATGCCAGCACTCAAGAGACTGAGGCAGGGGGAGAACAAATTTGAGGCCAGTTTGGCTACACAGCAAGACCCTGACTCAAACAAACAAACAAAAATGGCTGGTATGGTGGTGCATGCCTGTAATTCCAGCAACTGGTAGGCTGAGGCAGGATGATCAACATGAGTTTGAGGCCAGTCTAGTCAACATAGTGAGCTGTAGGCCAGCCTGGGCTACAAAGCAGGACTTTGTCTCAAAAAGAAATTACCCCGCTGGGCGCAGTGGTGCACGCCTATAATCCCAGTGGCTCGGGAGGCGGAGGCAGGAGTATCACAAGTTCGAGACCAGAGGCAGACTGCATAATTTAGCGAGACACTGTCTCAAAAAAGTAAAAAAAAATAATGGGCTAAGGGTGCAGCTCAGTCGTCCAGCACTTGCAAAGCATGCAGGCGCAAGGCCCTGGGTTCAACCCCAGCACCGCCAAAAAAAAAAAAAAAAAAAAAAAAAAAAACCAAACCCACCCCCACCCCACCTCACCCCCCAAAAAAACCTAAGCCAAAGTTACAGGACTGAAAAAAGAGATACTTTCTAGAATTTCTAAAATATGAACTATTACTAGAATGGGGCAAAAGCAAACTTTCTAGGGTTATGGATATATCGTATTTCTTGATGGGATATGGATTACTGCATATTTAGATTTTAAATATGGAATGGTATCCTTAGAATTTGAGTATTTCATTACATATTAATTAAATTCAATTTTTTTCCTAGTATGGGGGATTTGAACACAGGACCTTGTGTATGCTAGGCAAGGGCCCTACCACTGAGGTGCACACCTACCCTCTTTTACATTTTTGATTTGCACCCAGGGTCTTGCTAAATTGTACAGGCCGCCTCTGGCCTTGAACTTATCACCTTCCTGCTTTAACTCCCTCCAAAGCTAGGATTACAGGCATGTGTCATGGTACCTGGCTCTTAACTTCAAGTTTTAAAAGAGGGAAAGTGAGAAGGAACAAGGCAAAAAACAAATAGAATGTTCCATTTATTTCCTAAGGACAGAAGAAGAGGTATTTGGTTTCAAGCACTCTGTACTTGAAGTGGCATTACATTATTTTAGGAGAAATATTATAGCAAGCAGTTAGAAATGTAGAATTAAACAGTGGGATAGAGATTTAAGGCTAAAATACATATTTTGGCCATTTATAAAAAAGTGATCGCAGAAGCTATAAGAAATCCACTGTCATGGAAACTAAGTAAAAAGTTTGGAAACAGAAAAGCAGATAATATTGTGAAAAATTAGGAACTAATGAATATGAAAAAGACTATTATATTTAGAAATTAGATGGAGCCAGGTGTGGTGGCACATGTCTGTAATCCCAGTGACTCAGGAGGTAGAGACAGAAGGACGGCAGATTCTAGGCCACAGGCAGCTTGTGTAACCTAACAAGACCCTCTCAATTTAAAAAATGAAAAAGGGGTTGGGGGTGCAGCTCAGTGGCAAAACACTTGCAAAGTATATGCAAGCCCCTGGGTTCAGCCCTCCAGTACTGATAAAATAAAAATAAATAAGTAAACAAATAAATAAATAAATAAACAAATAAACTAAGTGGATCTTGGTGACCTCAGAAATGAGCACAACATTAGGAACAGAAACAAAAAGGCAGAGACATAAGGAGACAGCCAGGAATCATAAAGCAGACAGACCATATACCACCCAGCTTGGAAGTAATACACAAAACAGTGGGACTGAAGCTCCAGAGAATGAAGATGGCCTAGAATGATCCCTGAAAAGCAACAATATTTGAGACGTAAAGGCATGAGTACTTGACAAGATGAGCAAGAAGAAGCAGAGGCAGAATATTATGCAACCACAGGAATTAAGGAAAAAGAGCATTTTGAGAAAAACTAGAATGGTCAATAATAACCTATGTTGAGTACATATGATATGCTGCTCATTTCATGCACATTAGCTAATATAATCTTCACAACCATATAAAGTAGTACTATCTTCTTTTTACAGATGAGGAAGTTAAAACTAGTTAGAAAAAGTTACATACCTAAAAGATCAGAAATATAAACATGGGTATATTTAAGTAGCTGAGATCTTAAACACACCGATATACTTCTATAGGAGTATAGACCTTTTGTTGTGAAGAAAGAACGTGTGTCTATTCAATCGCAACCTTTTAAATTTTTACATATTTTATAATATATACATATATAATTCAGAAGAAAACAGTTTAGAAGTGCATTCTAACTTACTTTTCACCTGTTCTTTTCTGCAAGAAACCCAATGAAAGCCTCAATTTTAACCTTAAGGAAATCTGAGTAAAAGAAAATAAAAACAATTCTCTAACTACTCAGATGCCTATAAATTAAAATGATTTGCATACAAGTCATATAAAACAAGAAATATTTGAAGAATTGACTAATAATACATGCTGTTATTTCAAATGAATTAACTATCGCTTTGTCAAAAGGAAATCAAAGGCCAGGGGTGGAGATGAACACTTGCAATCACATCACTCAGGAGCAGAGGCAGGAGCATTATGAGTTCAAGGCCTGCCTGGGCTACACTTGTGAACCTGAGGCCAACCTGGGTTACGTAACAAGTCCAAGGCCAATCTGGCTACATAGTGAGTTCAAAGCCACCTTGAGTTATACAGCAAGACCCTGTCTCAAAAAACTAATGGCTAGGAATGCAACTTGGTGGTACAATGCTTGCCTAGCATGCAGGGCCCTGTTTTTGATTCTCAGCACCACAGAAAGGAAACTAAAGAAAGATATTTTAAGAAAAGTGTTTTTCTGCCACTCATATACCATGTTTCAACTTCTCTATAAGTGCTTCATTGTCATCCAACTTCAACTCATTGACTTTATCTATCAGTCCTTCAATGTCACCCATACCTGTAAGACCCAAAAAAGAAAAATTAATGAATAATATGTGAGCATTACATTATACAAGTCTGCAGCCATAGCCCTGTGGCATCCGATCCTGTTAGATCTCGGAAGCTAAGCATGGTCAGGCCTGGTTAGTAACTGGATGGGAGACCGTCTGGGAACACCAGGTGCTGCAAGCTTGGGAGAAGGACCCGGCAACCCACTCCCAAAAATCAATCTGCTATTAAAACCCTATGAACAGCAGAGAAGCACTGACAACAATGCTTCATCTGTTGTATGTAGGGTTGCTATGAGTAGGATACCGACTCAACGGCACCTAACAACATCATCATACAAAACATATACATACATAATAGCCTTGCAAAGTAGGCAGGTTAAGTACAGTGGTACCTGGGCACTTAACCACATTTCCCTTCTGGAAGGCTGGTTAAGTGCCAATCAGTTCAAGTACCATGCACTTTTTTCCCATAAGAATTAACATACATTGCTGGGTGTGGTGGTGCATGCTGTAACTCCAGCATTCAGAAGGTTGAGGTGGAGGATTGACATGAATTTGAGGTTAGCTTGGTCTACATAGCAGCCCAGTCTTGGTTACACAGTGAGACCCGCCCCCATCTCAAAAACAAAGACAAAAACAAACAAACAAAAAAAAGCAAGAAATAATATAAACGTATTTATTGGTTCTGGTACCATAGTGAATGCCACTCATCTATGCCACATCTATGCCCCTCAGATACTTAGCAATAAGTTTTTTAAATTCAGTTGTTGTTCTTACTGCTTTCTTTTTTCCTTCACTTTTAGTGCTAGAAAGTTTCTTGGGTGCCACAATGACCATATGGTATACAGAAAACAAAAAACAAACAAAACACCATAAGATCATGAACACAGCACCAGAACAGGTCTTTACTGCTTGAAATAAATGTGCAAAGTGATATTTTCCCCTTTATTTCACCTGGAAGTGTCACAGGTGAGTGTCATGTCTCACAAGCAGGCAATCAAGTACCAAACCAGAATTATCTCAAAAATATTGGTTGAGGATCAAAATGGTCGAGCACAGAGCAGCTGGAGTGCTGAGGTACCACTCACTGCATTCTTAGTGTATTTTGCAAGTAAGAAAACTGAAGCTAGAGGTTAAATGGCCGCAAAGAGACAAAGCAGGGATGGCAGCCCAGGCCTTAACTCCAAATTCCATGCTCTCTAACTATACAAGCATGAGATACTATGTAAGTTTTATTTCCATTACAACTGCTATTATTATAGCCACACATTTTATATTGTCCTCTAAAACATTTCCAAACAACTTTGTATCTAATATCTCATTTTACCACTCTACCTACAGGAAGCAGATAACTATCTTGTTTTAGAGATGAGAAAGATAAATCATAGAAGGAAATGATTTTCTTAATTAGTCAGCAAGGACAAAATTAAAATCCTAATCTATTCCAAAAACCCATACTATTTCTCAGAGATTTTTCTATATCCCCACCACTGTACATACCAAGAAGTTTGCTGATGAAAGGCTGTGTTTTGAAAGGTTCGAAGTCATCTATATGTTCCCCTGTACCAATAAAAATAATTGGACTTTTTGTGGCAGCAACTCTACACAAATAAAGAAAGAAAATATAAAATTACCTGGAAAAAGAAAACAAATTTCCAGCAGATTTTCAAAGCTAAACAGAAGAAGGTACAAAACTCAAGTTTCTTTCTATTACTTAAGATAAAAGTATAAAAGAAAGGTTCCAAATTCTGTTTCTACTTAAACTTCTTTTATAAACCATACTAAGTCCATTACTAGAAAATATTTTAAAATATGAATAAAAAACTTATAAATACACACATACACAAACACTCAAATCACATAACCCCAAGACATAAGACAACAGCATCAATGATACTTACGCACTGAGTGCACCACCTCCTTTTGCATGACCATCAAGTTTTGTCACTATTACTGACGCTACATCTACTTTATCTTTAAAAGCCTTAGCCTGGGCTTCACAAGCCTGCCCAATGGAGGCATCCATCACATAAACAATGTTATCAGGTTGCTAGAAAGTTTAAATAGAAAAGATAAATATTTTTACTGATTTTAAGCAAATTTCATTATTAGAAGCTATAGGTTATAAATAATTATTCAACAAATAAATATTTGTTGAAGGAGCACTATAAATTAGGTAGCATATGGGTTTTGAAAGCAAAGATGTAAATTAGAAAATCCTTATCCTCATAGTACATGGAGGATATGGAAGGCATCTTCAGACATAGCAGTCAGTGAAAGCCTCATGGAAAATAATGTTTGAGGTTGAGGCCTGAATAAAGAACAAAAGTTCTACAAAGAACTGGAAGAATGGCACTGTAGGCAAAAGAGCACCAAAGGAAAATTAGAAAAACTACAAATGCACTGAGGTCAGTGGTACATGGGTATAATCCCAGTGACTCAGAAGGCAGAGGTAAGAGTATCACAAGTTTGAGGCCAGAGGCACCCTGCATAATTTAGCAAGAATGTGTCCCCCCAAAAATAAAAAAAAATTAAAAGGTGGGGGGGTGGTTGGAAGTGGGCTCACGGTGGAGTGCTTGCAAAGCATGAGTGAGGCCCTGAGTTCAACTCCCCAGTATCGCAAAAAGAAAAAATATCAAGTGGAAGAATGTATACTGAAACCAAAACGCATAAAGGAGACCTAATCAATTTCCCTTAGATCTGCTCACCTTATTTTAAATAACACGATAACTAAAAACAAACTTATCAGTACTAACCAAAGAATTACTGCCAACATCCCAATGGCAAATCAAGAGTTTCTAATATATGCTACAGGTACCTATAATCTGCTTCTTCTCCCCTAGTTATATCTATCACAATTTTAAAAGATATTAAATGATGATTAATATTTTTAAATGCTCCATTTTGAAAAACTTCCAAAATTCATCTAAAGTAATATTTCTAAATGAGTTTAAATAACTTACAGAAAGGAAATTCAATAGACATTAGAGATTAGTTCTTAATTTTTCATTATTTTTCATTTTTTTCCTATATTGGAGACAAGAAATAATGAGATCAAGTCCTTATCATACAGATACAGGTGCCTGAAACAGAAATAAATTTCTTGGAATCTGCCTAACAGGCAAAGAGTAACTTATACTCACCATAAACACAAATAGGTTTTATTTATTTATTTATTTATTTTTGTCATTTGGTTTTTTTGAAACAGAGTCTTACTACAGTTTCAAGGCTGGCCTCAAACTCATAATCCTCCTATACCAGCCTCCTGGGTTTTAGGATTAAAGGAGTGTACATTCATGCCCAGCATTAATCAGCCTTTATGATCAAATTAACTGAAGTCCTTAAAATGGTGTTCTGTGGAAAACTACTTACTATAGCATTAGCAACTTGAAGCATTTCTTCAAACAAAGAGTCTTCTTGTTTGTGGCGGCCACTTGTATCAACAATAATAATTTCAAAATTTTCATTTTTGAATTTCTCTACTCCTTCAGAAGCAATGATAACAGGATCCATTTCTGTATAGCTATTTAACATAGACAAATGATTAACAACCACAACAGAAAAACTTTAAATACCATTAATTTGGAAATTGTTACTCTACATTTAATTTCTTCTGAAAAAGCAAAAGTCATCAGTTTCAATTTAGAAAAATAAATTTCTAACAAGTCTTAAATATAGAAATCTACTTCCACAGTAGCATGAAACACTATCCAAATTTACAACAAAAGCTTGTATGATTTACAGCATGTCTCAGTTAGTTGTTTCCTCAAAATTTTTTTAACATCTTTAATAATTAAACTCATGATACCAAGTATTTCTTACCTGCTTTTCCATTTAATGTCCTTTTGTGACCATTTTATGAGACAAATATTCTTGTAGAACATAACTTTTAAATTATACAGTATGCCATCATGACTATGCTGTAAATTTTAAAATAAAACCTCTACTGATGGACATTTACGGTTTTTCTAATTTCTTGGTATTAAAAATATAGGCAACATGAATAGCACAGAAGTGCTGTTTCTCTCAAACTGTGTTAAAATACACATTTACAAGTTGAATTTAGGTCAAATGACGTGATCATTTAGGCTTTTGACTTTTAAAAGGAAAATATCGTCGACAGAAGTTTAATCTTACTCTTTTTCCTCTGCATATTCAGAATCCCTAACAAAAATATTTTAAAATCTGAAAATCAAGAAATGAAATTATATTTTAACTTGGTATTCTTCTAATTAGTAGTGGTTTTTATAATCAGTTGTCAAAGGAATATCCATGTTTTTAAAAATATTTTTCTTTAAATTAAGAACAATAAAATCAGGTAAGAATACATCTAATAATATGCATGAGACTTAAATGAAGAAAATTACTATTCCTAAGGACACAATGCCTACAGTTGTACCACTGTGGCATCCGATTGGGTAAGACCTCAGCAGCTAAGCAGGGTTGGGCCTGGTTAGTACTTGGATGGAAGATCACATGAGAACACCAGGTGCTGTAGGCTCACGATAAGGACCTGTCAAAAATACAATCAGCCATTGAAAATCCTATGAATAGCCAGAAGCACTTACAATACTGTTTTGCCTATTGTACATAAGGTCACTATGAGTTGGACACTGACTCAATGGTACCTAACAACAACAAGGACACAATGTATCTTTAAGAAAAAAGTGATAAAAATGTTGTTAGTTTCTGTTGGGTCCATATCATAGCAACCTATGTATAACAGAACGAAACACAACCTGACACTGTGCCATGCATAGAATCTTTTTTATGTTTAAGTCCGTTGTTGTAGCCACTATGTCAATCCATCTAGTTGAGGGTCTTCCTTTTTTTGTTGACCTGCCACTCTCCCAAACATGATGTCCTTCTCCAGGGACTGGTCCCTCCTGACAGCATGTCCAAAAAATGTAAGATACAGTCTAGCCATCCTTGCTTCCAAGGATCACTCTGGTTGCACTTCTTCTAGGACAGATCTGTTGGTTCTTTTGGCAGTCCAAGGTATATTCAATATTCATCTCCAGCACCATAATTCAAGAGCATCAATTCTTCTCCTGTATCCCCTATTCATCCGAGAAGGACTCGGCAACCCACTCCCCAAAATCAATCAATCTGTCGTTGAAAGGCCTATGAATAGCAGAGAAGCAGTAACAATACTGTTTCACCTGTTGTTAAGTAGGGTCGCTATGAGTCAGATACCAACTCGACAACACTTAACAACAAATCCTCTATTCAACATCCAGCTTTCACAACCATATGATACAAATGAAAAATACCATAGCATGAGTCAGGTGCACCTTCGTCTTCAATGTGACATCTTTTCAATACTTTTCTAAAGAGGTCTTTTGCAATAGCTTTTCCCAATGCAACGGGTCTTTTGATTTCTTGACTGCTGCTTCTGTGAGTGTTGATTGTAGAATCAAGTAAAGTAAAATCTTCAATCTTTTCTCCATTTATCATGAAGTTGCTTTCTTAGTTGTAAGGATTTTTGTTTTCTTGATGTTGAGGTGCAATCCATATTGAAGGCTGTGTTCTTTGATCTAAATTCCTAAAGCTACATAAATATAGTAATGATGTCAATTCTCCTCTAAATTAATGGATTTCAATGTAATTCCAATCAAATTCCTATTTTCTTCAAGAAAGGATCATATCTAGACAGTATATGCTGTAATGTAGTCACATAGCATGAAATAAAAAGTGAGATTAGAAAGTAGGGGAAAAGAAGAAAAAGTAATGGGCAAAAAGAAAGGAAATGTCATGTTTGTTGCCCTTACGGAAAAACTGAGAAGTATATATATAGATAGATATACTCAAAAACAGATATGCAAGTAGAAGGGAGACCATTGGTAGGTAAGGACGGGAGAGGGGAGGGGTTATGAGAGAATAAGGGTTTGGAAGTGAACGTGAGCAATGTACAGTAAAATACATATATGGAGATGTCATAATGAGATCCATTATGTTATATATTAAAAATTACCAATTTTCAAAAAAGGAAAGATAAAATAAGGCATTGTTGTTGTTGTTAGGTGCTGTTGAGTCGGTATCCGACTCAGAGAGACCCTCATAGGGTTTTCAGTGGCTGACTGTTTGGGGATTGCCTTGGGAGTGGATTGCCAGGTCCTTCTCCCATTTTTGCGGTGCTGGGAATTGAACTCGGGTCCTCAGAGACTGCAGTGCAGCACTCTACCAACTGAGTTAAATCCCAGCCCCAAAATAAGGCATATAAATACCAAAAGAAAAAACAGTAACTTACCTTCCATAGAATGGAATTCTTGCTTTGGTAGCATTCTGTTTTAGTTGGTCAAAAGCTCCTATGAGATAAAGAGTTAATGAATCCTCAAACATGAAAATAAAAATTATAGAAAATAATTTTTTCCTGTGGTACTTAGTTGTTGAACCTAGGGCCTCACTCTTACTTTGCAAGTGCTCTACCACTGAATTGTACTCCCAGTCCCTTTTTTATATATTTTAGTTTTCAGGCAGGGTCTCATTAACTTATGTGGGCTGCCTCTGTCTTCAAACTAACAATCCTCCTTCCTCAGCCTCCCGAGCTGCACAAATTAGAGGTGTATGCCACAGTGCTTGGCCAGAAAACAACTTTTAGATGTCAATACACTACCTGCTCTGAATGTGTCTGCACATATCAAACAGGTCTTCCAGCCTTTCCTCTGGTAAAAATATGCCAACTAGAAAAGGAAGATTAAAAATATATAATACCATAAAACATAATAAATCATTGTACATATAATTTCTTCTATTTATCCTTATTTACCTAAGGAGCAAATTAAAACTGCTTGTAATTCTCCCCAACATAATTTTATTAAAGTACTTTTAGTACAGGAAAATTTCTTAGGAGTTTAAATTCTAATAGTCAAATTGTTGCACTCAAAGGACATAAAATGATTAAGTAGCAATCAATATTAAAAAAAAAGGTTATTACTAATGCTAATTAAGTTTGAAAAAAATCAACAAAACCCTCTAGAAGTAATCATGTCTTCCTCACCCATTCCCCCAAACTATAACATGGCTGAAACTTATGAAAAAATATCTGGAGAAAAGGTTAAGGCACCCAATTCTGGCCAAAGGAGTGTTAGACTGAATTAAAATTAGTAAACATGTACAATAAATTAAAATTAATAAACAGGTACAAAATAAAGATCTACATTTTGTAGAATGGGACACTGAAAAGAGTGTCTTGAGTCATAGGAGATAAGGTATACTTCCTTTGTCCTCTAAAAATTATACTAATTTTTTTAAAAGCAATTATAAGACACTATGGAATTCTAACTACGAAAATGTACTATAAAATGGACATATCAAGTGATGCAAAATGGTAAAGCAACAATATTATACAGCCTGGATTTAATATACAACTTGATTTATACATTTCCTATAGGATTTTTTTCTAAAGTGTAATTTACCTTTGAACATGTTGTTGTTTTACCACTCCCTTGCAATCCAACAAACATAATCACATTCTGTTTTCCCTTAGTGGGTGTCCATGCTTTAACTCCAGGGTCTACAAGCTACATACCAAAAATAAAAATAATATTCAGTTAACATATGCTTACATTCAAAATCTCTCCCCCCTGAACTTTTAAATTGTAACATAAAGATATTTTCATTTTATAAAGTCACTGCCATTCTAATGCAACTGTAGTATTCGCCTTTATGTATGCCAAGTGAAATTTAAGACTATACAACACTGTATTGAAAAGTCATAAAATGTGGGACCAGTTTTGACCTAAAAAAACAGTTTATATTACTATTGCAGAAATAGAATACAAAAACATATATGCAGACCACTTATAAATGTAAAAATTTCTAGTAACATTGGGTATGGTGGTGCACTGGAGTAATTCCAGCATTCATGAGGCTAAGGCAGGAGGATTGCCATGAGTTTGAGGCCAGCCCAGGATGCACAGTGAGATCTTATCTCTCTTTCACACACACACACACACACACACACACAAAACCCCACACAAATTAAAATTTTTCTAATAGTGAAATTAAAACAATTAAACAAAAAGTGAAATTTGAAGCTGGATAGAAAGACAGGAAAATTAAGGGGATATGGAAAGGAAAAAGAGCCCTCACCCTGGGACCTGGTTTAAATCTTGCTATATGAGAGTCAAGAACTTCCAAGAAAACTGCTGTGAGGACTGCCTGCATAGAGACATTATTTTTTTTTTTCTGAGCATGAAAATAATTTATTGATTAGACATCTGATTTATTCAAGCATTAGGTCTACTGAAGAGAAAATTAACACAGCTCATGGAGTAGGAAAAAAAATTCCATCCAGCACCTGTCTCACTTCTAATTTCCTGGGAACAGTTTTACATTCTATATTATAGCCTCACCCTAAAGCATCCACATGTGCTTGATGTTGATAAACTTGAACGAGACATTATTTTGAGAGAGACGTCAAATGAAAATGTTAAAATAGCAATAAGCCATCCTTAAGGTCAAAATGTATGTGGACCTTTGAATTTAACCTTATTTTCTCCTCTGTAACCCTGTGCTTCTCTAATAATCTCACAAAGACAACAATGGGCAATGTTTACAATCAACACATGCCTAGAAAACTTTCTCATGACTTAACTAAGAATGTCTTTGGCCATTTCAACTGATGCCTTTTGATAGTACTCTCATCTGTAAAACCTACACAATATGCCTCCCAGAGCACTTTATAATTTCATTTTACTTAAATTCCTTAGATAGAAAGTATGCCAAAACATTTCTACTTATTCTTTTAAATACTCTGAACAATGGAACTTCTTCTGTTATGGAGTAACACAGCTATTCTTCTGTCTTTTAGGTAGTAAGATAGCCACTAGCAGGCAATATGGAGAAAGGGATTCTGATTGACTCTGGCATCCAGCCATAACAACTAAAGCCATGTGTGAGACAAATCTCTAAGGACTTTGGAAGGATGTTATTCTAATGGACCCCATACCCTAAACCCCGATGAATAGCTGCCTGAGTATAAACAAAGGCAGATCTTTCCAAGACATCTATTGGAACATCCTTTTGAAATATGGCAAAATTCTACTGAGCCATTTTACAAAATAAGGACCCTAGGCTTTATACACCCTAAACAACAACAAAGGGATTTTTCAGGTGGAGCTTGAACTCCCTGCTGCTCATACTCAAGGCTCATGTCACAATTCACAGCCAGAACTGGGTACCCAGGGCTGACATCACACTGGACATGCCCTAGTTTGAATAAAACCAGAGGGAACACGTGCCCACTCTCTCCTCTTTTCTCTCTTTTCTTCCCTTCTCTCCTCTCCTCTCTCTCTTTTCTCCTCCTCCTCCTCTGGGGCAGCCACATGTGCACCTCCTCTTCTCTCAGGACCTCCATCTTCTGTCTATCCAAGGCACTTTTCCTTCTAGAAGCTTGCATAATTCTTCCATTCTCTCTGGCTTTTCTTTCCCCCAGGGAAAAGAAATATTATGCCAATTCACCCAAAGAACAGAGGTTTTTCAAAGTTCCTTTCCAGATTTATCTAAACTTCTCCAGGTGTCTGATTTCCCTGTAATTATTTCTTAAAGGTGTATTATCTAAATTTTTAATTTGGTTTACTTCTCTTTTTTATTTGTAAATGTTGATGAGGGTGTACTCTCTCTTAATAAATCTTTTGTATACCCACTATTGTAACTTTTGTGCCAGGTATAAATTCTTTTACACAACGCATACAAAGACTAAGGTTTGCTGCCAGATTCCTGGAACACTTCGACTTATTTTGGCCTGTTTTTATCTTATTGACCTTTCCCCTCATCCGTAAACCTTAACACTGTACCTTGTAAAACCACCTTATAATTTCATTTACAAAACAAGAAATTCTTTAAGACAGAAAGACTGGGTAAATCAGCTCATTTTTGTTTGTACTTTGGCCAAAAACTTATAATTCATATATGTATGGGTTGGGGCAGAAAGTGAGAGAGTGCGCATACACGCGCAAGTGAGGGCTATTATTCAGACATTTAAATGCAATTCTCTCTTGAGAAGCCCACATCTGTCTTCTATGTGTACTGTGATTTCTAACTGATTTTCTCTCTTGAGGAGCCTGCATCATGTGTGCTATTATTATTTCCTTAAGCATCTCTTTTTTTCTCTCTGAATGCCCATACTTAAATCTAAAGCATGTACTCTCTCATCCCTAATTAATGAACTCACTTTGTTTCACTCTGACTTGTCCTGAAATTCTTTTCTGTGATAGAGCCAAGTAACCAGCCCCACCTGAGTATAGGTCCCCGAGGAGAAACTCCTCAGGCTACAGGTGGCAGTGGCAGAGCTGGACTGCATTCCCCCACTGCTGCTGACAAAATTAATTTTTTGCAATACTAGGGGTTGAACTCAGGTCTCACTGATGTTAGGCAAGTGTTCTACTACCAAGCTAAACCCCTAGACCTTACTCTATTGTTTGAGATAGAATCTTTTTAAATTGTGTCTCTCTTCTTGAATCTACAATCCTGCTCCAAACCTGCAATTTTCCTGCTTCAGTCTCCTGAGTAGCTGGGATTACAGCCATGTACCATAGCTCTAGGCTGTTTAATATTTTATTTAACTCTATAAACCTGAAATATAATTTCAACATGCAATCTATATAATATTTTACATTTCTTTTCCCATACACTAACTCTTCATATCTAATGTATGGACTGAGGTTTAGCTCAGTTGGTAGAGTGCTGTTCTGCCTTCTCTGAGGCCCTGTGCTCAATCCCCTGCACCACATAAAATGGGAGGACTTGGCAGCCCACTCCCAAAGCAGTCCCAGAACAATCACCCACTGAAAACCTTATGAATAGCAAAAACAACAACAACAAAAAACCAACCACCACCAAAAAAACAAAACCAAACAAACAACACTGACACAGCACACTGTGACATGGCACAGTGTCAGGGAGTGTACTGTTCTGTTGTACACACGGTCACTATGAGTCAGATGTGATTTGAGGGCACCTAACAACAAATTGCCTGCAGCTGTACCACTGTGGCATCAGATTCTGTCAGATCTCGGAAGCTAAGCAGGGTCAAGCCTGGTTAGTACTTGGATGGGAGACCGCCTGGGAACACCAGGTGCTATAGGCTTGGGAGAAAGACCCAGCAACCCACTCCCAAAAAAAAACAGCCATTGAAAACCCTAAGAATAGCACAGAAGCACTGATAATAGTGTTTCATCTGTTGTACAGAGGGCTGCTATGAGTCGGGCACAGACTCGATGGCACCTAACAACATATAAAGTACATTTCTTCTTTTTAATGTGTATTTCATATGTACAGCACCTCTCACTTTTGCCCAACCACATTGCAAGAGCTCAATAACTTACATGTGGCTAGGGGCTACACCATACTGGAGAGAGCTTATGTTTCAATTTGACAAATGCTTATGTAAAGCAAAATTACAAATGATACATGAAAGACTTTCCAGGCCAAATGTTAAGTTCTACAATGTCAAAGACATTCTATTCTATAAAGTTATTACACATAGATGTGAGGCAGGATAGACATGGTAGTGAAAATTTGGGGACATGGGAAGGAACGAGCCCTTACCCCAAGATCTGATTTAAGTCTCACTGACCAAAAGAGCAAGGACTCTAACACAACTATTAAGAAGGCTGCACGCATAGAGACATTATTTTGAGAAATATTTTAAATGAAAATGTTAAAACAGCTAAACTTAAAATTAAAATGCATGTAACCTTTGGGTTTAACCTTGCTTTCTCCTCTGTAATTCTGTGCTTCTTTGAGAATCTCACAAATGGGATTATGGGTCATATTTGCAGTCAGGACATGCCCAGGCAACTCCTTTGTGAGTTTTTTCTTATCTATAAACTTGTATAGTGCACCTCCTGGATCATCTCATAATCTCATTTTATAAAATGGAAGTTTCTCCAATAGAAGATATATCAAAATATTTCTACTTTAAACAAAGGAGTTTCTTCTTTTAACCTATTATGTATTTTGACTTATGCTTCTGCCTTAGTGGGACTCCCATAAAACTATCTTGTCAGGCCACCTCCCAGTATCATTTGCTTAGGAGGAAGTTCCTTATGATGGAGGGAGTGGGTAAAGCAGCTCATAGTTTTATTTAAACTCTGAATTGAATTGTAGGTTGTATCTTTGAAACAATGTAACCCAGGGGCTTGCCAGGTGGAATATGTTAGACCCAAGTCACACTGGGCATCCAGAGCTGCACACCCAGTACTGGTGTCACATGGGATACGCCCTAGGTTAAATAAAACTAGAGGGAATATGCGCCCTTAGGCTCTTCTCTCCCTTGAGAAACTTCTGTCGATGTCTTACTATCTGTTACTATGATTCTTTTTTAGGTCCTTCTCCCTCTGTATGTATTTATGCTTCACTCTGAAGAGTCTACCACCCTTTTCCCTTTCCCTAATAAACTTTAAACCACTTCACTCTCTTACTGACTTGTCCTAAAGTTTATTTTTGTGACTAAGCCAAGGATCCAGCTTTCATCTGAGTGAAGTTCTCAAGAAAGGGGAAGTCTTCAAGTTAAGGAGCTGGGCTACAGCACTCAGTGCTGGTAACAGATGGAAGCAAAAAATAATCACCAATATTGTAATGAGTCAGTGGAAGAGGGTTATACAGGAACAGTCAGTCAGTCCCCAAACTAACAAGTATGAGACATTTTAAAAGTTTAAAATAATATTTCAATTTCAAGTCAGTTTGGAGCTTGAAATACTTATCTCCACATGATAATAAATCCATAATGGTAGTTGAGGTCCTACAATGACTGGGAAACTGTAAATAAAATTTTAATAAAACACAGCTATGTTCTTTCATTGATTACTTTTTTGTTTTGTTTTTATATACAGTATTGGAGGATTAAACCCAGGGCTTTGCCCACGCTAGGCAAGTGCTCTATAACTCAGCTGCACCCCCAGCTCCTTAAAAAAAAAAAAAAAAAAGTTATTGACAGGATCTTGCTAAATTGCACATGCTGCCTCTGGCCTCCAACTCCATAGTGATCCTCCTGCCTCAGCCTCCCAAATTACTGGGAGTACAGGCATGCACCCTGGTGCCCAGCCATTTATCCCTTTGTTACAAATGCAGAGCCAAATAGTTTTAACAGAGACCATGTGGCCAGCAATGTCTAAATCCTTAAGAGAAACTGTCACACCCACCTGTGATAATAACCATCAAAGTCACCTAATCCCTATTACACATGAATTTCAGGGAAATACTGGTAAAGAGAAGAAAACACATTTTCTTATCTATTACCCTCCTCTATAGACTTAGCCTTAGACAAAATTCTGAAATAGGCAAAATCTTTCTTAAACATAAAGCCCTTTCCTCCTAGATCTTTTTAGTATACTGCTGCTTCCCTGCATTTTTTCAGTACTGGGTGGGGGAGGGGTTTGAACCCAAGACCTTGTACATACTTTTCAAGTACTCTTACTACTGAGCTACACCCCCTACCCCCTTTTTTACTTTTTAAGACAAGAATAAGGTCTTGCTAAGTTACAGACGCTGCCTCTGGCCTTGAATTTGTGATCTTCCTGCCTCCACTACTAGTCTGTTAAGATTACAGGCACACACCACTCCTTACCAGTCCTCACCCCCTCCCTACATCTCATGGCAGAATCATGCAGCTCTCTACGGATCTATGATATGGAACATACATTTTGCTGAATCATTATTTTATAAATCTATCTTCTTTTCCTCCTACCCCTGGAACAAAAGCTTTCAGTTTTTTGGTCTGAAGACTCCTTTATAATAATTATGATAGTTTGTAAGGGTTAGCTGCAATGTGGAATCTGAAGCCATATAAACTTTCATACTCTATGTTAAAATCTGTGATTCTATCTTGCACTCTGCATGGATCTTATACTAGTGCATGATTTTATAACATACATTTAGTCACTTAAAAATATTGGTTCATTGAATTATGCAAATCTCTCACTATCAAGACATCTCACTACACAACATCAAAAAATTTTATTTAGCTGGGTGTATAGGCGTATTCCTATAATCCCAGCACTTAAGAGGATGAGGCAGGGAGATCCCAGTGACTAGTAGGCCTGACTCAAATACAGAGTGAGATTCTGTCTCAAAAAACCCGAAAAAGTAAACAACAACAAAAAACTTTGTTCACTAACATAATACTGATTTCATCAGAAAAGTAAGTATTGGAATACTATCAAACTCATGATAGAAATACAAGTGCTTAGTTTATATTTGGGGCTGGAGTTAAGCTCAGTTGGTAGAGTGCTGCTCTGCGCTCTTTTGAGGCCCTGGGTTCCATCCCAAGCACCACAAAAATGGGTGAAGGACTTCGCAGGACACTCCGAAAACAATCAGCCACTGAAAACCCTATGAATAGCAGAGAAGCACTGACATAGTGCCAGGCATGGCACAGTGTTGGGGAGTGTTTTGTTCTGTTGTACATAGGGCCCAACTCGACAGCATCTAATAAGAACAACCAAGTTTATATTTGAAAGCTTGAATTTTATCAGTAGCCACAATATCGTCAAGTTATTTTGAACCATAAGAGCTAGGGATATAGCTCAGTGATAGAACATGTGCTTAGCATATGTGAAGCCCTGCATCCAACTCCTAGCATCATAAAAACACACAAAAGAAATGTAAAATATGTTTCAATATCATTATGAAAATAGTTTTAACTTTGTTATGTACACTACTGCTCTAGACTGTAAGCTTTTGTGATTTAAGGAAAAGTATTATTTATCTCTGCTGTCAGCTGCACTTGGCATAGTGCCTAAAATAAAGTAGGTATTCAACAGATGCTTCATAATGGAGCACTTGATGCTACAGAACTGATTAGATACCAACCAACTCCTAACACCCTGTTCTGACCTCAATCTGGAACTAATTCTAGAAGTCCTACACAAAGAGTTTGGAGATTAGACATGAGTCTGTTGCTAACTAGCTGTCTAACATTCCTCAACTCCAAACTAGGAAATATGATAAATTCTTTACCTCAATAAGGTCTGAATTTCTCTTTCTGAGTCAATCTTTCTTTCTTTTCCTTTTGTTTTTTAAATCAGTTACCCTTGGGAAATGACTA
Organism: Pedetes capensis; assembly: GCA_007922755.1. Taxonomy (NCBI): domain Eukaryota; kingdom Metazoa; phylum Chordata; class Mammalia; order Rodentia; family Pedetidae; genus Pedetes; species Pedetes capensis. The sequence continues at coordinate 98,360 of VMDO01004378.1, forward strand.
CACTAAAAAGACATAGGCATCTGAGGTAACTGGACTTTTCCAAAATAGGTAACACCACTGTACCAAAAGATCAAATAAAAATATCCATGAAATATCAGAAAAAAATCATAGTAAATCACTAGTAGACATCTATTGCTCTAAATTTTTAAATATTTCCTTCCTTTTTCTTTTATTCCTACCATTAGACCTACATATTATTTTCAAAGTGCTAAGAGTTTCACAATTTGCATGACAGTAGCAACAATAAGAGTTTTAACTTTTACTGCTTGAAAAAAAAAATTCACTAATTCAAAATTGTTCATAATCTAGGCAACAGTTAAGATATTTGGTCTTTTTCTTTCCAGCAATCGTATTATATTGGTAATTTTTTTTTTTTCCGTACTGGGGGTTGAACCCAGAGCCTCGCGCCTGCATGCTCTGCAAGTGCTGGACCACTGAGCTGCACCTCAGCCCATTTTTTTTTTTACTTTTTGAGACAGGGTCTCGCTAAATTACGCAGACTGTCTAGAACTTGCGATCCTCCCGCCTCCATCTCCCGAGCTGCTGGGATTACAGGTGTGCACCACCACGCCTGGCCGGTAATTTTTAATGTACAACTTTAATGGGTCTCATTATGGCATTCCCATACATGCATTTCATTGTACACTGCACAAGGTAACCCTTTACCAGCCCATAACCCCTCTCCCCCATCTCTTCCCTCCCCACCAATGATCCCCCTTCTACTTGCAGGTTTTTTTTGGACTTCCCAATTTTGCCATAAAGGCAACATATGTGATCTTTCCTTTCTTCTTGCCTCCCTCCCCTTTTTCTTTAGTCTGTTCTCTCACTATATATGCCCCTTCTACTTTTGTGATCCATATTTTGTTTGTCTGTTCTGTGGTGCTGAGGATGGAACCCAGTGCCTCAGCAAATGCTATGCAAGCACTCCACCAAGTGAGCTAAACTTTCAGCCCCCATGAACTATATGCTTTAATAATGAATATATATTGAAGCCTAACATTCACATTTGAGAGGAAACGTGATATTTATCTTTCAGAGTCTGGATTATTCTGCATAAAATGATGATTTCTACCTCCACGCATTTTCTAGCAAATGCCATTAAGTCTGTCCTTCTTTATGGCTGAATAAAACTCCATAGTGTGTATATGTACCACAATTTCCTTATCCACTCATCTGTTGATGGACACCTAGATTGATTTCATATCTTGGCTATTGTGAATAACACCACAATAAACATAGATGAGCGAGTATTTTTGTGATATATTGTCTTATATTCCTTCAGATATATACCCAGGGGTGGGATAGCCAGTCATATGGTAATTCCATTTTTAGTTTTGTGAGGAACCTCCAAACTGATTTCCACAGTTGCTGCACAAATCTGCAATCCCACCAGCAGTGTAGTAGGGTTCCTTTCTCTATCAAATATCAGGTAGCTGCAGCTGCAAAGGTTTAATTTCTGGATCCTCTATTCTGTTCTATTGGTCTACATGTCTGTTTTTGTGCCAGTACCATGCAGTTTTTGTTACTATAGTTTTGTAGTATCATTTTAAATAAGGAATTGTGATGTATTCTGCACTGTTCTTTCTATGCAGGATCACTTCAGCAATTTGGGGTCTTCTGTGCTTCCACATGAATTTTAGGATTGTGTTCTCTATTTCTGTGAAGAATGTCATTGGGATTTTGATAGGGATAGCATTAAATCTGTAGATTGCTTTTGGTAATACAGCCATTTCCACAATATTAATTTGTAGATATGTGGTCTTTCCAAAGGAAATTTTTTTTCCCCCCCAGTACTGGGGGTCGAACCCAAGGCCTTGCATTTGCATGCTTTGCAAGTGCTGGACCAGTCGAACCCAAGGCCTTGCATTTGCATGCTTTGCAAGTGCTGGACCACTGAGCTGCACCCCAGCCCATTTTTTTACTCTTTTTTTTTGAGACAGAGTCTCACCAAGTTACACAGACTGACTCTGGTCTCAAACTTCCGATCCTCCTGCCTCTGCCTCCTGAGCCGCCGGGATTACAGGCATGTGCCACCGTGCCCCACTAGAGGAAATTCTTTATATAATGAAATGTACAGAAAAGAACACCTACCAGTAAAAATATTCTCTTATATAAAAAAGTAGGAATATCACAGGGCAAAACTTAATTTTTTTTTTCAGCACTAGGGATTGAACCCAGGGTCTCATGCTTGCATGCTTTGCAAGTGCTGGACCACTGAGCTGCACTCCTAGATCATTTTATTTTACTTTTTGAAACAGGGTCTCACTAAGTTACACAGACTGCCTCTGGTCTCGAACTTGCAATCCTCCTGCCTCCTGCCTCTGTCTCCAGAACCGCTGGGATTACAGGTATGTGCCACCATGCCCGGCCTGATTTTTTTTTTTTTGACAGAGAGTGTCATAGGCTGGCCTCAAACTCCTGATCCTCCTGTCTCAGCATCCTGATCCTGAGTGTGGGGATAAGAGATGTGCACCACTATACCAAGCTTAATACTTGATATTAAAAGAGGAAAATCTCAAGTCGAGCACTGTGTTGCAGGCTCATAATCCCAGTGACTCAGAAATCTGAGGCAGGGGGATAGCTAGTTCATGGCTAGAGGTAGTCTGTACAACTTAATGAGGCCTTGTCTCAAAATTTAAAAAAAAAAAAAAAAAAAAAGAACTGGAGGTGCCTCTTAGTGATAGAGTACTTGTCTAGCATGGGCAAGGCCCTGGGTTCAACCCCTAACTTCTGGAAAAAGAAAAAACAAAAAGCGGAAAACCTGAGAGACTCTTCTATCAGCTAATTTACATTGAAGTTTTACTCTTTTCAACTTTGTTTGGCATTTCTTACAAAAACAGTAGGAGCCTTTATATGTATTCTCCAAGTTCTGTACTCAGGAAAGACTATAAAAAATTGCCCACTTTAGAAAATTTAATAGTCTTTCAACTAGTATTTTAATACTAAAGAATATTCCATAAAAATAAAAAGATTCTGGCCAGATGATGTGGCACATATCTATAATCCCAGTTACTTGGGAAGCTGAGGCAGGAGGATTGCAATTTCAAAGCCAGAGGTCAACCTGTGCACATTAACGAGACCCTATCTCAGGGAAAAAAAAAAGCAGGTTAGGGTGCAAGTCAGTGGCCAAGCACTTGCTGAACACGCACGAATCCCTGGGTTCAACCCCCAGCACTACAAAAAAAAGCCGGGGGTGGGGGGTTCTGAAATACTACTCATTTATAGTGCTAGTGTACTTTTATCTACTCAGTCTATAGAGTTATAGCACAATCTTATTATACTTTTACCTTCACAAGTTCTTTAAATACAGCATGTTGAATCATTTTTCTTTTGTTAAGACCAGATGCCATCTCTTCAAGATCAATAGCCGACCTTCATGACAGTGGTGGTTGCGGTAAAGAGAAGAAAAGTTAGTTAAGGCTTTTGTATTAATAGTCATCCAATTAAACATGCATATAATTATTAAAGATTCATAAAACTATACCTTAAAGAACTGTACTATATCAAGGCTTTCGGTTGAAATGTAAATATTAATTTGTCTTTGTATCACTACAAAGTAATGTTACTTACTTTTCTTACAGCCCATATATTTTACATATCATTACAATGGAAAACAAGACTACCTTCTCTAATCCTAAATGCTTAAAGGTAAGTAGTACTTCATTTACTCCCAGACTAATAATACAAAAAGAAGCATTATCTTGAACATAAGGGCTGGGATTCAAGCAGTTAATGGAGGTGCCTGTACTGTTCTATGTGTCCTGCCCAGTCAGTGCCTCTCCCAATAAAGACAGTAACAGAGACCACACACATTACTCCTTCATTCAAACACAGAGAAACTAAAAAGGAAAACAAAAGAGAATACAATTTTCCAAAACTGAAGGATACTGATTAATATTATTTTAGGCCTAAACAGGATGAAAGGGCACCACTATTCTATAAAGAATATGAATTGTTAAAATGTTTTTATACTAAAATACTATCGTGTTTTACTAAAAAGTATGTGATTGAATCCATCCAGATAAAATAGTAAGACAGAAAAAAAAAAAGCCTATAGTTAAATGAAAGCTACACATGGTTCATTCTTTGCACTGTCGTTATGGAAACATATTACACATGCAGTTTTCTAACATATGAGTTCTATACAGTTCTGGTACTGTATAGCAGAAATGTTTCATGATAAAGCAAATCCTGCTAGTTAGCTCCTCATCCCAGTGAACTAAATTTAGTTTGACCTGTTTTTATACCCCCCAATTCAACTTGGGCTGGGATTTAGCTCAGTGGGTAGAGCGCTGCGCTGTAGTCTCTGAGGACCCGAGTTCAAGTCCCAGCACCACAAAAATGGGAGAAGGGCCTGGCAATCCACTCCCAAGGCAATCCCAAAGCACTCAGCCATTGAAAACCCTATGAGGGTCGCTGTGAGTCGGATACCGACCTGACGGCACCTAACAACAACAACAACAAATTCAACTTACTTAACATTTTCTCTTAGTTGTTTCACTAGCTTAATATTAACATCTGCTTCCAATAATGCTGTACACACTTCTTTTAGCATAGCATTTAATACCTGAAAGTAAATAAATAAATAAATAAAATTTAAAGTGCTCAGTGTTTCACTTCAGTTACATGAAAGCAATGGTTAATTAGGTATCATACACTACCACAGCTTAATTAAGATAAGACAATATGCTGTTGGGAGAGAGAGAAGGGTTATTAATTAGCTTTGAAGAGAAATCGAGTTATTTCATCAAAATTAAATATCCCATTTAGTTTTTTTATGTAACCAAGTATTAATCACAGTTTTATTCTTCTTAAACAATAAAAACAATATCCAAGCCAAAGAAATTAACCAACACAATAGCTGTTGCCATTGATGCTTTCTGTCACTGAAGAGCTCTGATGTACATATTCACTATACCTGCTTTTTTTTTTTTTTTTTTTTTTTTTTTTTTTTTTTTTTGCAGTACTGGGGGTTGAACCCAGGGCCTCGCGCTTGCATGCTATGCAAGTGCCATACCACTGAGCTGCACCCCCAGCCCATTTTTTCACTTTTTGAGACAGGGTCTCACTAAAGTATGCAGACTGCCTCTGGTCTCAAACTTGCCATCCTCCTGCCTCTACCTCCCGAGACGATGGGATTACAGGCAAGCGCCACCAAGCCTAGCTATACCTGCTTTTCTTAATTGGATTACCATGGAGGAAAATGTGACAGAAGAAAATTACCCAGTCTTACCATTTATACTCAGAGCAGAGGAAACTATCTTCCACTAATAATTTACAATGATGATATGATTGTTGAGTTGCAGGACATGTAATTAAAAGGTCATAAACTATAAGTGTCTTAAGAGAAGATGAGGCTTTAGCCACTCATAAATTTAAATGCTCATACATTAAAATAGAAGCAGTACAGGGGAGGAATTTTAGTCTATTTTGCTCACTGATTCATCCCTAGTGCCAGCAAAAATGTCTGCAAAAATGTAGGCCATCAAACGCTTCTTAAATGAATTATGTCCTTTGACTCACTTTATCTACTCTACAGAGACTTATCAGGTTTTTCTATCCCTCTCTAAAGGGGTGTGATAAAACTGGAACTGATCTTTCATTAGAGGGATTTCATTTTGTTAATTTGCTGGTAAAACAGTACAAGAACAGAAAAGCTGCTAATTCAATAAACAGTTGTTGAGCCAGGACTGGTGGCCACTCCTGTAATCCCAGCACCTGAGGCAGGAAAATGGTGTGAGGCCAACGTGGTTGTATAGTGGGTTTGAGGCCAGATGGGCTACACAGATTAAAAAAAAACGAACCAAACAAGCAAAAAAACCACACATACAAAAAGTAACAGGTGTTATTCCACTTCCCACCAAGCACTTCTCATGTTTCCTTTTCTCTACCTTTTTTCTTTTTTGCTGGTTGGGTTGGTGAGGCAGGGTGTCACTATGTAGTCCAGGCTAGGCTTGAATTTATCATAATCCTGTCTCAGTCTTTTGAGTGCTGGGATTATAGACATGAGCCATCACATTTGGCCTTTTTCTCTATTTCTTACACACAGAGAGTAATGGCTACACAATAGGAAATAATGTTTGAAAAGCTGTTGTTTTAGTTATTCTTGATTATGAAATTAAACAATGGTTTAAATTGTGATTTATTATTTAATAAGAATTATTAGAAAAGCTCTCAATAAGGAATTAGGACAAAGATTCTACTCCTGGTTCTTCCAATAAACTACATGTGAAATTGACTTTCTGTTTCTATTAAATGAGAAATTGGAGTAAGTGATCTACAACATGGTCTCAAAATTATCTAATTCCATTAGTTTGTTAAAGTGTTGATACCAAATTCTATATTAGAATTTTTTTCAAACCTTCAAGTTAAAAAGTATTTTTAATCTATTAGTTCATTTAATCTGCTTTTACTTGTTTGTGTTTTGTTTCTGAGACAGAATCTCACTGTGTAGCTCAGGCCGGCCTGAACTCACTATGTAGGCCAGGCTGACCTAAAACTGTCCTCAATATTCCTGCCACTGTTTCCTGAGCGCTGGGATTATAGGTGTGTGCCACCACACCCAGCTCAGTTCATTTTATCTTTAAAACCATTTTGTAGTCAGGCATGATATACATGCCTGTAATCTCACCCCTCAAGAGCCTGAGGCAGGAGGATCACAAGTTTGAGGCCGGCCTGGGCTACATAGGGAGCCTATTGCAAAAAACAAAACCTTGAAAAAAAAATTAAATAAAACCACTTTGTAAAGTCAATGTTTTCATCTTATACGTTAAGGAATCTAAAGTTGACTTGCCCAAATTTTTATCATACACACACAACTACTAAATGGCTAAAGAGGAGCTCTAACAAAGGTCTTCTAACATGAAATTCAGAACTTTTTTCATTGTTCCTATAAAATATTAGTATACTTGTGGACTATAATCACCTTCCAAATTAACAGGACATTAAGATACAATGAGTGAAAATAAGCCATTAAGGTAAGTGTGGGGAGAGGGAAATGGGAGGAAGAAATACAGGTTTGTTTTGTTGTTGGTGGTTTTTTGTTTTGTTTTTTATGCTGAGGATCAAACCCAGGGCTTCATAACACATGTTAGGCAGGAGCTCTACCATGAAGCTACATCCCCAACTCAAAAAATAAAGTTTCTTAAACTTAAAACAATAAAGTCACAAAGAGCATTTCAAATATAAGTCATCTTATAAAATCTCCAAAAATGGAATATTTCAGAGAAAATGAATCAAAGTAACTAAGATAAAAATGCTAGCCTTTTATTTGAAGAATGCTAAAGAAACATCACAGAGAAAATCAGATAAGAAGAAGAGGAATAATGAAGTTTTAGAGGTATGTCAAGAAAGACAGCAAAAGTGTATTTCCAGATTTAGGTCATTTTCAAAAGATATATTATTTTTGCATAAGATCATTTTTTTTTTCCAAATTCTGTACAGAAATGTGAAATAATGGTGAAGTATTTGATTTCTCAACAAAACCACTGCTTACTATCATCTGGCTTTAAGTGTTTATCTACAATGCTAAATCTACATGAAAGTAAATACAAATATAAATATAAACATAAACAGATAGTAATGATGCACAATTACATATATCTCACACAATATTTTCCGTACCTCTTCATTGATGATGGTGGCATTGCTCAATGAGCGTAATGCTGATGTTATTTTTCTTCCAAGGTCTGCTAGAACCATCTTGAAGGCTTTAAGATGTACTTATGAGGTACTCTAGAAAGGAGAAAATAGTAAATGAAAACATCTGAAAACAATTTCAATGTCATTTTCCATTATTCAATATTTTTTAAAAAGAACATTTAAGTTCAAAGTATTCTACTCACTGTAATTTCAGCTTCTATAGGCTCCATCTGCAGCTATAATATATTCATGTTCAAAAGATAAAACTATTTGGTTATGATGCCTTATATTAGAATATCTAATGAGAGTCTTGTACATGAAATCAGCAAATTTAAAATGATAATATCCTTTGACGAAATAATGGCATAATCTCCAATTAATTATGCTCTCTCTTTGGCAAAATACTACTGAATACGAGTAACTCAATAATGTATCATGTATACTTTTATGTGAAAAGAGAAATAAAAAGAGAAAAGGAGATGAAGTCTACAGGTATATGGCCTAACTTCCCACATCATAGAATTGTGTCATTTTGATTCTTACTCCTAAACAAAAAAAGAAAAAAATGTTTTAATTAATAAATCACAACTTTTCTAGCACAAAGTAAGGCAAATGTTGAGTCATTAACTATATGATATGCACTGTGCTTAGTTATTCCACAAAGTTAGGCAAACACATAAATTACATTATTTCATTTTATTCTTCCAACCATCAACAGAAGACATATATTATTACTTTTGCTATTTTAAAACTGTTCCCTGATTCTCCAACTCTAAAATAAAATAAGCCAAAAAACCTTTCCAGTTTAAAATGTTATGGCTTTATAAAAGTATACAGATATATATATATCTACTACATGTAAGGATGCCTGCAGCTGTAGCCCTGTGGCATCCGATCCCATCAGATCTCGGAAGCTAAGCAGGGTCGGGCCTGGTTAGTACCTGGATGGGAGAACTCCTGGGAACACCAGAAGCTGTAGGCTTGGGAGAAGGACCTGGCAACCCCCTCCCAAAAATCAATCTGCCATTGAAAACCCTATGAACAGCAGAGAAGCACTGACAATAGTGTTTCCCCTGTTGTATAGAGGGTCGCTATGAGTCGGATACCGGATACCGACTTGACGGCACCTAACAACAACACATGTAAGGATGCAAGAATTCATAGATGGTAAATAAGTAAATATGGTTTGTATTCCCTGTCCTTATTTCCTAGCTGGTAAGACAATGCACACAAAAGAACAGCAAAATAAATACTGAGAGAGAATTCCTCCTGCTCAACTACAAACTGGGAAATCAGCTTGCTCCTTTTACCTGAAACATTGGCTCTCTGTGTTTCAAGCCTACTAGTCTCTAGACTTGAACTTTACACCACTGGCTCTCCTACTTCCCAAATCATCCTGTAGATATTTGAATTTGTCAGCCTCCATAACTACTTCAGTCAATTCCTCCTAATAAATACCTATCTATCATCTCCGGGACTAGGGTTTAGCTCAGTTCGTAGAGAGCCATGCTGCACTCTCTGAGGACCCAGGTGCAATCTCCAGGGCTGTAAAAATAGTAGAAGGATGCAGCAATCTACTCCCAAAGCAATCCCCAAGCAGTCACCCATTGAAAACCCTATGAGGGTGGCTATGAGTTGGACCCAAATGGAAAGCACCTAACACGAACAACAGTCTATCACTTCTATATACACACACACACACACACACACGCGCACACACACATACACACACACACACACACACACACACACAATTGCTTCTGTTTCTCTGGAGAACTCTGACAAAGTACTAGTGAAGTAATGGTTCAAAGCTAGCAATAAAGGTTTATGGGCAACTGTAAATGATTTCTATAAAAATCCGAAGGAGGAGGGGGAATCCTTTAAGCTAAGGTATACAGAATAGGCTTTATTGAAATTTGATTCTGAACTATGTCTAGAATTTGGAAAAGTGGAAAAAAAAAAGAGTGAAAGAGAATTTGAGAAGCATGATATGGGATAAGCAAAAATGGAGAAATGGCAAAGCCTGGGATGTACTTATGCCTTACATACTGATTGTACTTACAGGTTACCAAGTATCATTTGGGGTTGGGGAAATAAAATATTCTGGTCAGGACAGAAGGCTATATAATTTTTTCTTTTACTTTTTTAGACAGGGTCTCACTAAGTTATGCAGACTGCCTCTGGTCTTAAACTTGCAATCCTCCTGCCTCCACCTCCCAGGCTGCTGGGATTACAGGCATGCACCACCACGCCCAGTTTAGAAGGCTATATAATTGAAAAGAATGAAAGTTGTAAAGTCCTCTGAAAACCAGGTTTAATGAATATCAATTATCTAAATACAAGCAATATTGGCAAAAAGGTTAACTGTTCAAAACAAACATTTTGGTAACCCTTTCAAACAATCTAATTTACTGAATGAATACCCAGACTTCATCCTAAGTAGAGTACATAGGAAATTAAAAATAAGAAAAAACGGGACTGGAGAATTAGCTCTTGCCTAGCATGCACAAGGCCCTGAGTTCAATCCCTAACACTGCCAAAGAAACAAAAGAAACAAAACAAAAAACAAGAAAAACAGGGACAAAACTAGCTGACCTGTTTACTACAGAGAATAAGTTGATGAGGGGAGTCAAAAGAGGCAGGAAGGGAAAGTGCACTCTATGGCCTAAAAGTGGCAGAGATATACCAGGCTGAGATGTAAGTTAGACTTTATACTTCCACTCAAGTAAAATTTGTAATTAGTAAAGTTAATAAATAGTTACTACCAACACCTGATGAAATTGAAAGAAAAAGTCACTTACCATAAGTTTTTTTTCAATTACATGGTCATTTAACATAAAGGAGCAACTACTGCATGGAAAAGATCCAGGATGTATTTATCCTACATCCATTAAATTAAATAATTATTAATTCTTAAGTAAATATTTTTCCTGGAAGAAATAAGGTTCAGATGTTTCAGCTCATCTCCTTTTTCAGTGTGTTACCAGGAGTGATATAATCCTCTTTATGACACCACAATTAACTTTGTTAGATATCATGTCATAAACAGATCATCTTTCAAGTATAGAAAAGCTATACTTGTTAACTCTTAAATATCTTCCTTAAGAAAAACCCTATGCAGCTGGGCGCGGTGGCGCACACCTGTAATCCCAGCGGCTTGGGAGGTGGAGGCAGGAGGATCACAAGTTCTAGAACAGAGGCAGTCTGTGTAACTTAGACCCTGTCTCAAAAGGTAAAATAATGGGCTGAGGGTACAGCTCAGTGGCCCAGCACTTGCAGAGCATGCAAGTGCGAGGCCCTAGGTTCAACCCTCAGTATTGCAAAAACAAAAAAACAAAACAACAACAAAAAAAAAACCCTATGTTTCAGTAGAGGAAGAAGAACATCTAATAATTTTTTACCTACGATATTTTCTCTGCAATTTCCAAAATGTGTTTCTGAAAACTCTGAGGTTTAAATTTTAATTCTGCTTAAAATCTCGATGATTTCCCATCACAAGCAGAGGTAAAGTCCTCAGAATGGACTGAGTATAAGGTACTCCCAAATGTGTTTGTGCACCCTCGTGTATGCTCTCTGCACACACACACACACACACACACACACACACACACACACACACACACACTTGATTTCAACCACACTGTCCCACTTATTACTGCTGGTGCACACTTCCACCCCGGGGCTTTAGTACTAGCTGGCATGATCATCCCCTACTCAACAACATAGTTCCCTCTATTTTGTCCTTCAGAACACTATCCGTATGCCATTTTTCAGTGAGGTCTTCTCTAATCACTTATATAAAACTGCAGTCTCAACCAAGAGCAGTGGCACACACCTGTAATGCCAGTGACTTGGGAGGCGGAGGAAGAAGGATCATGAGTGTGAGACCAGGGGAAGTTTGCTTAACTTAGTTAGACTCTGACTCAAAAAAATAAAATAAAAAATGCCCATTGGTAGAGCACTTGCATAGTATGTTGTGAGGCCCTGGGTTCAACCCCCAAATACTGACAAAAATAATCATAAAAAGAAAATAAAATTGCACACTCTCTTCTCTTGTTTTCATTGTTCTATTATCAACTGACATGATTTATTTATATTACTTGTGGCCTATAATTCTCCCACTAAAATGTAAGCTTTAGCGGGCAGGGATTTTTGCCTCCTTTTGGCTCTGTCCTGTGAGCTCACTCCTTTACCTATCTTCAGTCTCATATAGAAAGCTATTATTAACCATGAACTTTATGAATGAATGAAATGATGTACTTAAGACTTTGGGGGAAAAAGCAAGACTAAGGAACCAAAGCCATGCAAGATATTACAATTATCTTTTTTAAAAACACTGAAACAAATAAAAAAGATAGACAAATCAAGAGCTATTCAGTGACCTAAGTAACTGATATTGTACATTTAATATTCATTTGTCATGCCTTATTGTCACTTTTCAGAATTTCTTTCCGTTCATTTCAAACAAAAGTCTTAGATATCAACTTTATTAAGCCAGGTGTGGTGGCGCACGGATGTAATCCCAGCCACTTGGGTGGCAGAGGTGGGAGGATTGCAAGTTCGAAACCAGAGGCACTCCGCATAATTTAGTGAGATCCTATCTCAAAAAGTAAAAAAATGGGCTGAGGGTGTAGCTCAGTGGTACTGCACTTGTAAAGCATGCAAGTGCAAGGCTCTAGGTTAAACCCCCAGTACCAAAAAAAAAAAAAAAAGAAAAAAAGAAAAAAAGAAAAGAAAAAGAAAAAGAAATTAACTTTATCTCATAAAATATACAATAAAAAGCAAATTGTTTTATTGTTGTTAATAGCTAACTCCAAATCTCAAATTGGAATAATTTACAATACAAGCAAATGCACTGAAAATTCTCTTGACTAAAAAGATTTGTAGAAATAAACCTGCGTATGCTAGATTACACAAAAGAAGCATCTCTATTTAGATGGGGTTTTCAGAATAGCAAGTGGTTACTATGTAATATTTCCTACAGTTTAACATGTTATCTCATTCTACTCTAACAACAATTTTATGATATAAACTACAGCAGTATATTTACAAGGAACTGTCAGAAAATCAAGCTGGATTAGAAGACAGTATGGGACAACACTGTTGGAGTCAGATGGATATTGGCCAAAAGCAGAGAATACCAGAAAGATGTCTGTCTGTTTTATTGACTATGTAAAGACATTTGACTGTGTGGATCACAACAAATTATGGATAACAGTGCAAAGAATGGAAATACCAGAACATTTAATTGTACTTTTGAGGAATCTGTACATGGATCAGGAGGCATTTGTTCAAACAGAACAAGGAAAACTGCTTGATTTAAAGTCAGGAATTGAATTTCTTTAGATTCGGTTCCAAAAAGAAAAATCTAAGAATTTGATTGGAATTACATTGTAATCAATTAATTTAGAGGAAAACTGACATGATTACTATATTTATGTGGCTTTATTTAGGAATCCAGATCAAAGAACACAGCCTTCAGTATGGATTGCATCTCAACATCAAGAAAACAAAAATCCTTACAATCGGGTCACTAAGCAACTTCATAATAAATGGTGAAAAGACTGAGATTGTCCAAGATTTTGTTTTACTTGATTCTATAATCAACATCCCACAGAAGCAACAGTCAAGAAATCAAAAGACACATTTCACTGAGAAAAGCTGATGCAAAAGACCTCTTTAAAGTGTTGAAAAGATGTCACATTGAAGATGAAGGTGCATCTGATTCATGTCATGGCATTTTTAGTTGCATCACATGCTTGTGAGAGCTGGAAAACAAGAAATACAGGAGAAGAATAGATGTTTTTGAATTATGGTGCTGGAAATGAATACTGAATATACCATGGACTGCCAAAAGAACCAACAGATCTGTCCTAGAAGAAGTACAACTAAGTTGTTCTTGGGAAGCAAGGATGGCTAGACCTCATCTTCCATATTTTGGACATGTTGTCAGGAGGGACCAATCCCTGGAGAAGGACATCATGTTTGGGAGAGTGGCAGGTCAACAAAAAAAGGAAGACCCTCAACTACATGGGGGCTGGGATTTAGCTCAGGTGGTAGAGCATCACTCTGCAGTCTCTGAGGTACCAAGTTCAATTCTTAGCACTGCAAACATGGGAGAAGGATGTGGTAATCCATTCCTGAGGCAATCCCGAAACTATTAGCCATTGAAAACCCTATACGGTTGCTATGAGTTGGATACAACTCGACGACACCTAACAACAACTACTACTACATGGACTGATACAGTGTCTGCAACAATGGGCTTAAACATAAAAAAAAGATGTGTGCATGGCACAGTGTGAGGTAGTGTTTAATTCTGTTGTACATAGGATTGCAACAGCACCTAACAGCAACAATATAGTTTAACATCTATCATCTCATTCTATCCCAACAATGTCTACAGCTATAGCACCCTAGCATCAGATTCCACTCGATTCCAGAAGCTAAGCAGAGTCAGCCTGGTTAGTCCTTGGATGGGAGACCACCTGGGAATACCAGGTACTGCAGGCTAGGGAGAAGGACCTGGCAATCCACTCCCAAAACAATCCGCCATTGAAAACCCTATGAATAGCAGAGAAACACTAATCTAGTGCCAGGCATAGCACAGTGTCAGAGAGTGTTTCCTTCTGTTGTATATAGGGTCACTATGAGTCAGACCCAACTCGATGGCACCTGACAACAACATCCCAACTTTTATCGTATAAGCAGATTAGGGAACAGAAAAAATAGCCATTCTCTGTTCTTATCATTAGGTGCTGTCGAGTCACGTCCAACTCACAGCGACCCCTATATACAAAAGAAGGAAACACTCCCTGATACTGTGCCATGCTCAGCACTATGTTAGTGCTTCTCCGCTATTCACAAGAGTTTTCAATGGTGGATTGTTTGGGGATCATTTCAGGAGTGGGCTGCCAGATCCTTCTCCCAGGCCATTCCCTAAATGACCCTAAATGACTGTCTATAGCCTTAATCTTAGAAAATAAAAGATGCCCTAATAATAGGGATTAATATCCTTGCTGGCAAACTCCAGGGACAAATTTTGCTACTACACTCTAAGAGAGGAAATTACAGTTTAAAAGCAAAGATGCACATTCTTATTCATGGAAGAGTAACTGCCATGTCAAGAAAGAGCTGATAAGTACTACTGCAATCAGAATATACAAAGACTAATCTTGGCCCGAGTCACAGGTGCCTAAAGGCAGGCACCTTTGAACAGGAGCCTAAAGGCAAGCGCAAGGCCAAGTATTATACTTACCTGCTGCAGTGTGAAGTACTGGCAAGAGCATGGGCTTTGCAGTCTGACAGATCTGGTTTCAAATCCCAGCTCTGTTACATACTGGCTGTGTTACTTTGGACAATTACTTAATCTCTCTGAGCCTCACTTTGCTCACCTGCAAAATGGAGATAATACCATTATCAAGGTAGTTATCCTGCACAGCTGTCGTGAGGATTAAATGAGACAGTATGTATAAAACTGTCTGAAAGTATCTACCATGTTAACTATTAACTTCCTTTAAAGAATGATACCAACTAGCTCTCCCTGTATCATCTAGAGTATAAGCTGGAAATTTTGAGATCCCTACTGGAGTGCCTTTCCCATTCATTACCCAGGAACTACTTCTGGAGTCCTTAACATTTAGTGCCAGTTATAAATACCTGCCATTCAACAGGAGCTACAGCATCCTAAGAGCCACGTTTCCCCTACATAAATAATTACAAGGATTCCTGCCAGAACCTTGCCTGGTCTAGGATTATACAGAATATAATGACTAGAGATTTGAAATCCTATGACAATAAAATCCCTGCCAAAATAGTCTTCTAAGTCAGTCAATGGTTAACTTTTTGAATCAATACTAGACTCAAGAACTAAATATATGAATAATTAATTCTGGCAAACATTCTTAGAAAAATAATTTCTATGTAGTATACTTTTCTATAAACTAGTAAAAAAAACACATAGCCAGTATTTGCTTTCCTAACTATAACATAAATTTATTATTTTAAATTTTGCATAAAGCATGTGTTCATAGTCTAGGACAACAGAAAAGTAAACTTAGCAAACAACATGGCCTGTAGGTATTTTATTTGATAAAATTATTATATTTGAATGACTGTATAACAATATGACTTTCAAATTTAGGAATTATTTTTCATTTTGAATCTTAGACCTCACAGAAATAAATCACCTTTATGTTTTGTGATTACAAGAAGATATATGTTCACAGTGAAAATTCAAGTATTATAGCAATATTTAAGGCAGAAAATGTAATTTCCCTAATCCGACTCTCTCCAATAGTCTTATAACAGCTAAGAATAATTTGATATACGTCCCTACAGATTTTATTCTCTAGGCATGTAGCTTATGCAAGTTTTTACAAAAATTATGGTTTGGAGGAAGTGGAGAGGGAAGCAAAATGAGACAAACGCTTTTGTAAAATATGCTTGCTTGCTATAGTTTGAATCTAAAATGTCCCCCAAAGGTCCTGTGTTTGAACATTTGGTTCCCATCTGGTGGTGCTGTCCTGGGAGGCTATGGAACTTCAGTACCTAGCTTTGTGGAAGCAGGTCACTGGCAGAAGGCCTTTGAAGGTTCTACCCAGACCCTTGCTTCTGATAGCTCCTTCTGCTCCTGATCTGCCACAACATGAGGTTATCTGCCACAGGGCCTGCTGCCAGCTCCACTGCCATGCCACTATGCCCTCCTATGGACTAAAATCCTCTAAACTATGAGCCCAAATAAATCATTCCGCTCATAAATTTGTTTCTGTAAGGTGTTTTGCCACAATTATGCACAAGCTGACTAACATATCGCTAATGCTAAAAATATGGGAGAAGGGCCTGGCAATCCACTCCCAAGGCAATCCCGAAACAGTCAGCCATGGAAAACCCTATGAGGGTCGCTATGAGTCGGATACCGACTTGACGGCACCTAACAACAACAACAATGCTAAAAATATGCTTATCTGCAAAAGTCACACCACAAAATATATACAAAAATTGTTTATATTATATAATCCATTTTTGTTAAATACAGTTTAAAAACAAGTATCAAAAATAACATTGCCCATCAGGGAATTATAAATCAAACTATAATGAACTATCACTGCATACCTACTAGGATAGCTATAACCAAAAAGACAAATAACAAAAAGTGTTGGTGAGGATGTAGAGAAATCAGAACTCTCACACACTGCTGGTGGGAATGTAAAATGGTATAGACTTTTAGAAAACAGTTGACGATTCCTCCATATGTTAGACACAGAGTTAGTTACTATATGACCTAGAAATTTTACTCCTATGTACACATTTGAGAGAAAGGAAGATATATATCCAAACAAAAATGTGTACATGAATGGCAGCACTCATAACAGCTCATAACATTATTCATAATGGTCAAAAAGTAGAAAACAACCCAAATCATTCTCAACTGATGAGTGGGTAAACTGTGACAAATCTATAGAATGGGGTATCAATAAACAATAAGAAAAGAAATATGGAAGATACTGTTAAAACATGGATGAATCTTGAAAATGTTATACTAAGAAAAGGGAAGTCAGTCACAACTGACCATATATTATGATGTCCAGAAAAGACAAATCTACAGAAACAGAAAGCACATTAATCGTTGTTTAGAGCTTAAGACACAGAATAAAATGGCAGACTGCTAGTGGGGACAGGGTTTCTTCATGAGTGATAAAAATGTTCTAAAATTCATTATAGTGGTAGCTGTATAACTCTAGATACACAAAAACCTTCAATTTGCACATTTCAGGTGAACTATAAGGCATAAGAATATATTTCAATAAAAATTTAAAAGAATATAATTTGTCATCTCTGGAATCTAACAGTGCTAATTACAAGGATCTGTTTGTTACTCAATGAGTAACAAGTAATTTTTTAAACTTCTTATCTATATCTTTTCTGTAATTTTCAAATTTTCTCCCCCCCCCCTTTTATTTTTTCTATTTTTGGAGTCCTAGGGGTTGAACCCAGGGCCTTTCCCATGCAAGGCAAGTGCTCCACCCCTAAGCTGTATCTCTGCTCTTTTTTCTTAAATTTTAGAGACAGGGTTTCACTAAGTTGCACAAGCTGCCTCTAGCCTCAAACTCATGATCCTCCTATTTTAGCCTCCCAACTCACTGGGATTACAGTTATGCACCATAGTACCTGGCTAGTTTCCAGATTTTCATTAATGACTAGGAGATTTTGTTTTTGTTTTTTTTTGAAATGGGAGTCTTGCTATGATGCTCTAACTGGTCTTCAAGTTCTGTGGGCAGGTGACTGTCTTGTCTTGACTTCCCACATAGCTAGGCCTAAAGATGCACTTCACAGCACCTAAAAGTATTATTATTATTATCATTATTTTTTTGTGGTACTGGGGGTTGAACCCAGGGGCTCACACTTGCATGCTCTGCAAGTGCTGGACCACTGAGCTGCACCCTCAGCCCATTTTTGAGACAGGGTCTCGCTAAATTACTGCAGACTGCCTCTGGTCTTGAACTTGCAATCCTCCTACCTCTGTCTCCCAAGCCGCTGGGATTGCAAACATGCGCCACCTTGCTCGGCTCCTAAGAGTATTATTTTTTAAGTTAAGAAGGAATTTATTTCCCAAAGTGCTGTTTGTGAGAAGTAAAGCACTATTCACCAATAGACTAGAGGTTGAGATAGAGTTGTCATTTGTATTCATTTATACATTCATTCATTGAACACCTCCAATGTGCTCCAGGTATTGCCCTAACATGAGAAAAGTTCTAATTTCAAATCAATAAATTAATATTAGATTAATACCTATAAGACTCCATTGTTAACTTCAGAAGATAAATTATGCATCACACCATCACTGATTAATCTGCTTTAATTTTGCACCAAAAGTTATATTCAATTATGTCAAGAGGAATCAAGCAATTCTCTTGTCATTAAAATAATTGTTTTTCAAATTTTAAAATCTATTTTAATATTAAAAATACCACAGCATTACTTCATAATTTAGTGGAAGAAAAAGTACACAAAATTTCAGTTAGGTTGGGCATAGTGGCTCACACCTGTTATCCCAGCACTCAAGAGGCTGAGGCAAGAGGATCACAAATTTGAAGCCCCCTTGGGCTACATAGTGAGACACTGTTTTAAAAAAAAAATTCAATTAGCAACATCAGAAAACATTAGGAATCACTTCTTTAAGATACTTTTTGGATATAAAGTCAACCATAAAAAGAATCTTTACATATAATGTCATCAAGAAGAAAAATTAACACAAAAATGTTAAGAATTCCTTGCAAATAGCTGCCTGTGAAGTTGAAAAGAGCATGGACTAAAAAAATGCAAAAGGAAGGATAACAGGCATATACTCAAACAATGGACTATTTCAATTACATTTAAATAATGTCTATCTGCTAAATAGTAAATGGTTGGTCAGAATCCCCAGGGCTGATAAGTGTTTTTTAGATGCTGTCTAAGTTCTTGATTAGAAGAGCAAAATAAGCGCCAGGTGTCCTGGCACATGCCTGTAAATGTCAGCTACTTGAGAGGCTGAGGCAGGGAGATTACAAGTTTGAGGACAGAGACAGCATGCACAACTGTGTAAGACCTGTCTCAAAATAAAAAAAATTTAAAAGGGGCTGGAGGTGCGGCTCAGTGGTAGAGCACTTGCCCAGCATGCTTGAGGATCTGGGTTCAACTCACAGTTCTGCAAAAATAAAAAAAATAAAAAATAAAGAGGAAAAAAAAGCCATTTATATTTTTGAAGAACTTCACGGTTATCCTGATGTGGAGTCAGGTTTAATAATCATTGCATTAAGCAATATTCCTCAAAGGAAACAAAGGAATGAAAGTGTTTTATGTTTTTTGTTTGGCTTGGTTTGGTTTTGCAGTCCTACAGGTTGAACCCAGGGCTTTGTGCATACCAGGCAAGTTCTCCACGACCAAGCCACATCCCTACCTCCTATTAAAATTTTTTTTTTATTCTGAGACAGGATCCTGCTAAGATGTGCAGGCCTCTGACCTCTAACCTGTGATCCCCAGCTTCCTGAGTAGCTGGGATTATAGGTATGCACTACAGTGCCCATCTTGTTTCATGCTTTTAAAATATTTTAAAACAGGGGATAGAAGTATGTGCCTATTTAGTCCCAGCTACTTGGGAGGCTACCTGCAACCAATCCCATCAGCTCTCAGAAGCTAAGCAGGGTCAGGCCTGGTTAGTACTTGGATGGCAGACCACTTGGGAACACCAAGTGCTGTAGGCTTGGGAGAAGGACCCAGCAACCCACTCCCAAAAAACAATCAGCCATTGAAAACCCTATGAATAGCAGAGAAGCACTAACAATACTGTTTCACCTGTTGCACACAGGATCGCTATAAGTCAGGCACTGACTCAACAGCACCTAACAATAACAATACTTGGGAGACTGAGACAGGATGATCATTTGAGTCCAGGGTTTCAAAGCTAGCTGGCCAAGTAGTGAGATCCTGTCTCAAAAAAATAAAAACTAATAGGTATTTATATATACATATAACATAATAAAAATATCTTTAGAAACAATGTAGCAAATGCATCAGAGGGAGAAAAACTCAAGAGTCAGGAGAGTTCAAACACTAGCCACACTCCAAAATCCAGTAAAGAGAAAATATGTATTTGAACTAGAGAAAAAGAAGGCAAGTGGCGAGAAGGTAATAGAATCAAAGACTAACCCACAAAGTAGAATCTACAGGAGTAATAACTAAATGGTTCTGAAGAGAAAAGGAGAAACAAAACAAAAATAACTCCAGTTTGAATAACCAGATCGCTAGTAAAGTCACTACCCAATGACTGAAAGCCAAAAGGTGAAGCTGGTTTGAAAGTTAGACAGAAGAGCTGGGCACAGGAGCTCATGCCTATAATCCCAGCAACTTGGGAGGTGGAGGCAGGAGGAGTGCATGAGTTCAAAGCCAGAGGCAGCCTGAGTAACTCAAGGAGATCCTGTCTCAAAATAAAAAGTAAAATAATGGGCTAGGGGTGCACCTCAATGGTACAGCACTGGCAAAGCGAGCTTTAAGGTTGATTTGTAGTGGTCCATACTTAAATTATGGGAGGACTCCCAAAGCAATCCTGAAACAATCAGCCATCAAAAACCCTATGAGGGTTTCTATGAGTCACCTAACAAGAACAAAACTACTTATATTGGATGTGTACATAAGTGTTTATTTTATTACCTTATTTTGTTTTGTGTGTTGAGACAGGGTCTTGCTATGTTGCCTAGGCTGGTCTCCAACTCCCGGGCTCAAGTAATACTCCTGCCTTAGCCTATCAAGTAGCAGGGACTACAAGCACATGCCACCATATCCAGCTTTGCCTTTTTAAAATTGAACATACATGTAACAAAACTCAAAAAGAGGCCAAAACTAAAAAATGCACTGAGAATCACTGTTTTTATACATATGGCATATATGCCATAAGTTGTATGTCATAGTGGAAAAAGGAAAAAAGGAAGACAGACATAGTGCATTTGGTTTTGGACCTGGTGGATCTGCAGAAAGCACAGAACTATCACTCAAGAGGTGAAGGCTAAAGAAAATGGTTTGGAAATGGTTGACATATAAGAATGATGCCATGGAAGCCACAGATGTAGATGGGAACACTCAAGGGGGGCTCTGTGGAAGATCATGAGTCATAGAAATGACTAAAGGACAAGTGAAAGGAGAGAATCAACTAAGACTAAAAGTAACTGAAGGGACAGTAGCTTTCCCCTTCCCCTCCTCCAAAAGCACATCGAAGAAAATCTTTTTCTTGTTTGTTTTTTTAAAGAAACAAGCCTAAAGTGGTGGCTCATGCGTGTAATCCCAATAACTTGCAGGTTCAAGGCAAGAGGCAGCCTGATCAACTTAGTAAGACCCTGTCTCAAAATAAAAATTTTTAAAAAGGGCTGGGGATGCAGCTCAGTGATAGAGCACTTGCCTAGCACAAGGCCATGTGATCAATTCCTAGTATAATAAAAAAGAAAAGAAGGAAATAAATGAAAGGAAGAAGGAAGGAAGGAAGACAGGCTACCATGTATGGTTATCTTACTATATTCCAGGGGTAAATCCAGATAGAGTTACAAGAGTACTCTTTGTAAGAAGGGGGTGAAGATTCTTTTGCATGGTACCATATATTAAGTTAGAAAATACTAATCAGTCATATCAAAAAATTGAGGTAAAGGAGTCTAAGGGAAATATTTCACTTTTCTTTGGCACCATCACTGCTATGTTCCAGGTACTGTACCAAACATGTTACCTAATCTCCTTTCATCCTCATAATAAGCCTATTTGGTAGATAAGGAAACTGAGGCTAGACTGGAGGATCAACTTGCTCAGGGTCATGAATCTCCTAAGGAGCACATTAACTCTCATCTCTAGTCCCACAGCTCTTTATGCCTAACGAGAGTTTCTCGTTATTCAGCTTGATAAAATGTGTATTTATGTGCTTCTCTCCGTGCTGTACTGTTAGCTTTTCTGAGGCAGGGCTTGTGTCTTTCACTTATCTTCACAGCTATAAATGAGTAAAAATGTTGTTGCATTAGGCATATGAAAGAAACAGGTAAGGATAACATCAAGAGCTTCAAGAAATGGATGGTCAGTAATGTCAAATGGTACAGAGAAAATCACCAGTACATCTTAGTTACCATTGGCATTGAACTGATATCAATTATTCATTTATTTAACATTTACTACATGCCGAACAGTATATTAAGCTCTACAGACACATAGAAAAGTCAAATCTGGTATACATCAAAAGGTTTTCAGAGAAGTAGCCTCATATAAATTCTTGCTCAGGAAAAAAATCACCATAGTCAAGTCTACAGCTGCCTACATCTTATTTGGCTCAGGTAAATCTGAAGACAACTTGAAAGGGTCACAAAACCTGGTAGTAAAACTTCCAGAAGAGGACAAGGATAAACAAGGGCGAAAGAATCTCAGCCTCGGTGATGATAGCCGGTGACGAGGGAAGCTGACTCCCTCCGGGGTCTCGCGCCTGTAACCAGAGATGGGGCTGCTCCCTTGGTAATCGGCAGAGGAAAGCAAACACTTACCGAAAAGGGCACCACTAAAGCCGTGGCCCTAAAGGGCTGGGTAGTTCTTCTCGAGGTCCCACGCTGTGGAGGAAAGCCAGGAAAACTGGGAGCAGACAGTCAGATACGACTCCACAACCCAACTTCCCGAACTACTAAAACTAGGGTCCCAGCGCCCAACACTGCGAAGCCAACTCCCACCAGCTGGAAGACCGACGACTGCCACCGAACCTTCCGCCCAATGAGGAGACGTCATCACTCGGCGTGGTCCAGCCTTTCACGAAGATGATACACTTCCGTTTCCGGGGCACAGCGCAGCGTTTCCTCAGCTCGCCTGCGGAAACGTTTTATGAGGGTATTTATTTGCCTTGCTTGGCTTTTGGCTTTAGTTTTTTACTTTGGAATAACTGCAGCAGCAAAGTTAGTGGTGAGACAGGTCTTCTCGGGATCCAATCTCGGAAAAGAAGTTAAGATTTGAGGAGCCACCTTTAGAAAAAGCGACTATACAGATAGAGGTGCACGTCAGAACTCCATAAGGGGGCGGGTCTTAAGGATGTCGCGGCTCAGGTGGAATAAGCTGTTGATTGGTGGGTGGGGCTTTGCGTTTTGCTGCGCGTGAGCAAGGGCGAAGCTGCACTTGGGTTACTTTCGGCCGCGACATGGAATTTTGCTCTGCGAGGCGAGCAGTACTGCACGTGCTCAGTACTATGGCTCCTGCTGACCGTCCAGCGCTGCTCCAGTGGATGCGAACTACCCGTAAGTGGCCACGGCCAGACGCAGGCGATTGGGGATAGGATATGTTATAGTCATTGACCTTTTGGGGGGATTTACGCGGGCTGAAGCCAAAAGCCTTCCCTAGGGTCGCTCAGCTTTTGGTCTCTCTTCTCCTATAAGATAAGTTGACCGTGGCACGCCTCAGACCTTGGGCCAGTCAGAGTGCCACTTAGGACTGCGTTCAGGAAGACCAGCGCTAGGTGGTTTGTGATTTCCTTGCAGGGGTAGGACAGGCCTCTAGATCCTCCTTGTGCCTAACCTCTTTTTCTTAAAGAAAAGGGGAGGGCTTTAGCTCTTCTCTCCCTTACTCCCTGAAGCACTGACTACCTGAAAAGGCACCTTCCAAGAGAGGTTTTAGGCTATAGAGTTATCCTGCTGGTAAAAATCACCTGTAGCTAGTGCACTTATTTTTTCGATGGTAAAATGGATCATTAGTAACTTTTTCTGGGGTGGGATGGGGAAGACTTTGATTTTTGAACTATTAATATAACAGTAAAATGAAAGGCACAAGTTAGAATTGAGGAAATGTAATTAGATATTGTTATTCTATACGTATGTATATTTCCCTCCCTTATGGCTCTGCGCCTTGCAGTGTTTTACAGGTGCTCTTCCACTGGAAAGCACCCACTTTTTTTTTTTTAAATCGAAGTAAAAAATAGGGTCTCACTAAATCACACAGGCTGCCACTCGCCTCCAGCTGTCAGTCCTGCCTCAGCCTCTAGATTCGCTGGGATTAAAGTCGGGCTCCACTGCACCCAACTAAATATAGTTATTGAAGAATGAGATCATTTTGCTCTTGACAAAGTGAAGTCTAATGAAAGATACACGTGTGTGTGCACGCATGCACACACACAGACACACAGACACACACACACACACGGACTGGAGTTTAGCTTAGTTGGTAGAGCGCACGCTGCACTCTCTGAGGATCCATAGTCCATCCCTAGCACCACAAAAGTGACAATCCACTTCTGAAGCAATCAGCCATTGAAAACTCAGTGAGGGCCAAGTGTGGTGGCGCTCACATGTAATCCCAGTAACTCTAGAGGCAGAGGCAGGAGGATTGCAAGTTCGAGACTAGAGGCAGTCTGCTTAAGTTAGAGAGACTTTGTCTCAAATAAATAAATAAATAAAACCCAAAAAAAGTTAAAAAAAAAAAAAAAATGGGCTGGGCGTGTAGCACAGTGGCCCAGCACAGTGGTCCAGCACTTGCAAAGCATGCAAGCGGGAGTCCCTGGGTTCAATCCCCAGTATCGAGGGAAAAAAAGAAAACTCTATGAGGGTCACTATGAGTCAGACTCAACTCTACGGCACCTAACAATGACAACAATTATTTGGGTATGTAGCTTCTTTATTTGTTTTAAACAGGGTGTCACTATGTAGCTTGGAACTCCCTGTGTAGCCCAGCCTAGCCTCAAACTCGTGGTCCTCCTGCTTCAGTCTCTTGAGTGCTGGGATTACAGACAGGGACCACCATGCCAAGCTCCCTTGTTTGTTAGAACTAGACAATATCAGCCAGGCATGGTGGCACACGCCTATAATCCCATTGACTCGGGAGGCAGAGGCAGCCTGAGTAATCTAGCTAGATCCTTTCTCAAGATAAAAAATAAAAAGGGGTGAAGCTCAGCGGTAGAGGGCTTACAAAATATGCATGAGATCCTGGGCTTAGCCCCACCGTACTACAAAAACTACAACAACAACAACAGCAACAACCAAAACCCCCAAACTATCTAAATATTGCCGGTAAGCACATCATAATAACTTTAAATACACACCAGGTGCAGTGGCCCACACCTGTAATCCCAGCGACTTGGGAGGCAGAGGCAGAGGCAGGAGGATCGCAAGTTTGAGACCAGAGGCAGTCTGCGTAATTTAGTGAGACTCTGTCTCAAAAAGTAAAAAAAAAAAAAAAAAAAAAAAGGGCTGGGGGCTCAGCTCAGGGGTATAGCATCTGTAAAGCATGCAAGCGCAAGGCTCTGGTTTCAACCCCCAGTACAACAACAACAACAAAAATTTTTTTTAAGTACACAAGAAGAAGAATTCTTGGTCTCTGAGAAGGTAGTGGGATTATCACATCAAAACTTCATATCATGTAGAATCATGCTGATGGAATCAGAAGCTTGGACCAGGGCAAAGCCAAGCACACAGTAATGTCTGATAAAAACTAAATGTAGAAGACATAAAGGTAGAGGCCTACATGTTACCTTGGTATAGCTTAAGCTAAAGGTCCAGGACATAAGAAGCACCAATATAGTAAAGATGAACCAAGTCAGAGGGGCAAAGCAGACGAAGGTAAGCCCCCTCAACCCCAAAATATGCAACTAAAAGACAATTCCATTGCTAGGTGGAAATAGGAATGCATGTTCAAGACCAGTCTGGGCTACCAAATGAGATCCTGTCTCAAAAAACCAAGGGCTGGGGATATAACTGAGTGGTAGAGTGTTTGCCTAGTATGTACAAAACCTAGGTTTGTTCTCCAGCACTGAAAAGAAAAACAGGATAGTTCTGATGCTGTGGCAAGTATGTGTTTCCTTCTATTTATTAATGTAAAGTGATCTGATCTGGATTTCAAAGTGTAGGAGAGTGACTGCAGCCCACTAAGGGAAGGGAACTGAAAGCCAGAACTACAAATGGGACACCCCCAATCCCCCACCCCCAGGTATATAAAAAAATTACATTGTAACAACAGCCTTTTAACAAATGCTGTTAAGAAGCCTCTCGTTTTCCTGGATATGGAAATGGAAGTGTTGGAAGTCAAGTCAGTAGTTCATAACAATTTCTATTTAGGATCAAATTACAAGAGATAGAACATTATAGTTTGCTCAAGGAAATGAACAAAATCATCAAAAAATATTTAAATGCTTAAAATAATAGTTGGTGACTAGAAACTTGTAGAACCTTCTCTGTATTCTTGATTTGAATACTTCATTGAGCATGATTGGACCTGTTGCTGACCAGCAGGTAGAGAGCTGTTGGACATTCTTTGAAATTCCCACAAATGTAAAAAGGAGTCTCGGGTCTAGTTACATTTTTTAGACAGACTACTACTACAGTTTTCTATTAGTATTGAGGAAGTATCATGTAACTTCATGATTTTCTAATCATTGTTAAAACCATATGAATTTATGAAAGTTCCCAAGCATATGAGGTAATATTAAATATAAATTTTCAGAAACTAGAAAAATGTACTGAGGAGTTTTTTTGTTAGGTGCCATTGAGTCTGGTGCAAACCATTGTGATCCCTATGTACGACAGAATGAAACACTACCTGGCACTGTGCTATGCCCACCATTATGTCATTGCTTCTCTGCTATTCATATGGTTTTCATTGGCTAATCATTTTTTGGATTGTATTGAGAGTGGGCTGCCAGGTCCTCTTCTGTTTTTGTGAAAATTCAATAAGAGAACAAGTAATTCTATGTAAAAATAGATGAAAGGTATGAATACCAAAGAAGATACTTGGGTGGCAGATAAGCACATGAAAATATGTTCAGCATAATTAGTCATTAGAAGAATTTAAAGTAAAACCACAATGAGATATCACTACACTTATGTTAGAATGGTTACAAATAAAAAAAAACTGCATGTACCAATTGTTGGTAAGAATATGAGGAAATTAAGACTCTCATCCACTGCCGGTGGGAACATTAAATGGTACAACCCCTTTGGAATACATTTTGTTGTTGTTGTTAGGTGCCGTCGAGTCAAGTCCGACTCACAGCGACCCTATGTATAGCAGATCGAAATACTTGCCAATTCTGTGCCAGGCAAATGATCTTATTTATGTTTAAGCCCATTGTTGCAGACACTGTGTCAATTCATCTGGTGGAGGGGTTTCCTCTTTTGCGTTGACCTGCCACTCTCCCAAACATGATATACTTCTCCAGGGATTGATCTCTCCTGACTACATGTCCGAAATACGTAAGACGCAGTCTGGCCATTCTTGTTTCCAAAGAGCACTCTGGTTGCACTTCTTCTAGGACAGATTTGTTGGTTCTTTTGGCAGTCCATGGTATATTCAATAGATGTCTCCAGCACCACAATTCAAAAGCATCAATTCTTTTTCTGTCTCCCTTGTTCAGTGTCCAGCTTTCACAACCATATGATGCCACTGAAAATACCATGGCATGAGTCAGACGCACCCTCGTCTTCAATGTCACATCTTTGCGTTTCAATACTCTAAAGGGATCTTTTGCCACAGCTTTTCCTAGAGCAATGCGTCCTTTGACTTCTTGACTGCTGCTCCCATGGGTGTTGATTATAGAGCCAAGCCAAGCAAAATCTCGGACAACTTCAATCTCTTCTCCATTTACTGTGTAACTGCGTGCTGACCCCGTTGTAAGGATTTTTGTTTTGTTGATGTTTAGTCGTAACCCATATTGAAGGCTGTGATCTTTGATCTTCATCAGTAAATGTTTTAAATCCTCTTCACTTTCAGCAAGCAGAGTTGTGTCATCTGCATAACGCAGGTTGTTAATGAGTCTTCCTCCAATCTTGATGCTGCGTTCTTCCTCATAAAGTCCAGCTTCTCGGATTATTTGTTCAGCATATAAATTGAAGAGATAGGGTGAAAGTATACAGCCCTGACACACACCTTTCTCAACTTTAAACCACTCAGTGTTTCCTTGTTCTATTCGAACAACTGCCTCCTGGTTCATGTACAGATTTCTCATGAGCACAATTAGGTGTTCTGGTATTCCCATTTTCTGAAGTGTTATCCATAATTTGTTATGATCCACAC